>JAUMHQ010042144.1:0-11261 GCA_032361165.1 Enteromius paludinosus | reverse complement strand
TCTAATGTTTATCAGTACATTACAGAAAATAATGAACTTTATCACAATATGCTAATTTTTTTGAGAAGGACCTGTATTTTATGGTTTGATGTGTGTTTAATGTTATCTTAAAAAGTTTTAAATTGCAGATTGCACATATTTAAATTTGACTTTCAGAGGTTTACTGTCAACATTTTCGGAAGTGTAAGCACAAAATATCTATGTATCATTACATCAAAAAGTAAAAAAACGAACCCTATCCTAACATTTGTATAAGCTTCATGCCAAATGTTTGACCACAATGTGCGCTATCAAAATAAAGGTGAAAAGTAAGAATAAACATGCAAAAAAATTAGTGATCACCCTAAAACCACTGCTACAGTTTACAAGTACTTATTTGTCCATTGCAGGATTCAGTGCAAACGGTTGCATTAGAACAAAATACTAATTTAATTTGTATAGAAAAGCTGGGTCACAAAAGGTGACAGCTTGTTTTTCCCTCTAGTTAAATACTTGAAAGCCGGTCCATTCCCACGAATAGGCTTTGCAATCAGAAAACTGTCTGTCGGCCGTCCAAACAGAACCGCCTCTCAGCTCCATTAATCTAGCAAAATCCATCAGAGAGCGTTCATCGGGACCCAAGCGAGCTGTCTGTCAGCATGCCTGTCTTAAAGAGACAAGCGCTGTTTGGGCCTGACAAACAAAAGACGTTATTTTGACAAATTGCCCACAGATTAGGGACCTCTTTGAAAGTGGGGGCCCCTAGAGGTGAGCCGGAAGCGACACTGCTCCAGGTGTTTGTTTGTTTGTTTACTCGAGCTGAATGTGGGGCAGGGCTGGAATGATGAAGCGACTGACAGAGCGAGGGACCCCGGCTCTGTAGGGGACATGTACAGATCAACGGCGGCCGTGTTTGTCACTCCGCATCAAAGAGAGGTTCCCAAAACAACTTAAGTCGACACTCGAATGAGAAACGTTCCGTATGTAAAGCCTCGCTTTGCTTTGATTCAAAGTCAGCGAGGATTTGATGCTTTTATGTGCGATTATTTCAAGTTTGTGTGTTTGAGTGCTAACAAAATACAGCAGAGAAATAGGTAAGTCTTGTTTCAGAGGCTGTTTAACTATTGTAGGCAAGTTAAACATTTGCTTACTTGCAATCATTTGTCAAATTGTTTTGTTTGTTTATTTTGATCCCACCTCATATTAAGTGGCCTTAACTACTACATATATTTAGATTGAAATTAATATTAATCATTTGGTAAAATGCACTTATAGTGTACATTCATTATAAAACAAGTTATTATGCTATATTATATTATATTATAAACACATGTTCTTTTCATGCAATGTGGTTGAATTAAACATTTTGAACTTTAAACTTTTAAATTTAGGATTTATGTGTAACCCTGTTACAGATTTTGTCATGTGACTATTTATGTATAGTGGAAATTATATTATATTAGTCAATATTATTTAAGCATTGTTTAAATATTATATTATATAATATTATTATGCAGTTAAGTTCATTCAACTGCTTAATTTTGGACTACTTTGTAACCCTGTTACTTTTTACTGACATTTTATTTTTAATTAAACTAGTAATTGTGTGTGTGTGTATATATATATCATAATTAATGTGTTGTTTATAAAAGTATATATACCCAGAGTTTAATGTATGTTTGTTTTTCAGCCGGTAACTTCACACACATCACCAAGGACCCCACCGGTGAGTAAAGACTTTTAGCTATTTATTCAGCTCACATAACCTCCTCCTAACTGATCGCAGCTGAGTTTTAACTAATTTAGCAGAACTGTAAACACCAAAGCAACAGGAACAAAGCGCGGGGTCTGCAGTGCATCTCTGCAGTGAGACAGAAAGAGAGTGTGTGTGTGTGATCTCACATCCAACAGATGGACGTGTGTAAATGAGACAGTGACTGATGAGATGTAGAGGTGCTGACGAGAGATTTAATGAGGCTTGGAATTTGGGGGGGTGGGGGTGTGGTGGGGATACAGAGAGCAGAAAAGAATAAGAAAAAAAGAAAAGACAGATAAACGGAGAAAGAGAGGTGGACGGAATCCGGAAAACATCTCACTTAGAATTGCATTTGTGCTCTTTATTCACAGAATTAATCAGCTTGAGAGTGTTCTCATTAAAACACACACACAGGCTTTGTTCCAAACTTAGTGTGTCTGCTTGCCTACTGCGTATCTAGGCAGCTGCTCTCTAAAGCTCCTTGCATCAACTAAAAAAAGGGGGTTTTCAGTGAGTTGGTAATTTAGCTGGTATTATGAAGCAATTTCAGGCGACATGAGTGACCTTTTGGCATGTTTCTACAAAGTTACAATAAGTTTAGCAACTAAAAAGCTACTAGAAATAGAAGTAAAGACTCGCTTGGACCCCAGAGCAAAGTTACTGTAATGTTACTGTAAGCGATTTCACTATTCCATATGATTAGTCTCTGCCCATATATGAATAAGATAATAAAATAATAATTTCAAACAGAATTAAATTTACATTATTAACATATTATAAAGAAATAAATTGACATAATCCCAATTGTTTAGGTCAGGGGCATGATTAAGCGCTTATTGTATTTCTTTTGAATAATTTTTTGCATGTTATATTGGCAGCTGCCCACAGTTTGGAACAGCCTTCGCTCTGTAAGTGTCTATGACGCCTAGAAATGCTTCCTACATTGTTATCTCTAGATTTTGGAACAGAGCCACTCTCTCTCCTCTTCAATTCAAGGTGCTTCATTACCATGATGTCCTTCCCCTTCCCGCTCTTATTGACGCTTGTTGTTTAATGGCTCAGAGTGGGCAGTGCATTTTAAGCTCTGATTAATGGAGCAGTAATGATAGGCTAACACCTAGATGTAGCAGGTAATTAAGCATTAATGAGCTGTGTGAAAGCACAGACACACAGAGACTGCATCACATGTAACAAAACATCACCGCCAATGGCTTTAATTGCTCAAAGGTTGCTCTTTCATTGCTCAGGAGGCTTAATTGAGATCTCACTGGTGGTTCATTCATTAAACTTGTCTCAGATGTTTCATTTAAAAGTGCTTTGGAGGAAAATAAAAATGAAAAACAAGACCATCATTGATGCAGATTAAAGGGATGGTCACACTAGTAAAATTGTGAGGGCAAAAAAACGCTTTTATTTTGTTAATGACAATGTATAAAAAAAATGTTGAGGGTGTTTTTGGTTCTTTTGATTAAACTTAAGAGACAGGCTGTAAAATAATAATATTGGAGTGCATTTTACAAGAAAATACTGTTTAAGTCTTTCTACTGTGAAATTGTACATTCGTTACTTTATCTTGTTTTTCTCATCAAGCTATTGTGTGACTTTAGAAGCCCTTGAATGTAGTTTACAAGTGGTATGAACGTATTTTTTGTCGCTTAAAATCTCCTATCTCCTATAAAAGATTGTTTAACAAAAAAGTAAGTCACATGGCTTCTGAAGGACAAGAGGCTTACATTTACGTTTGTTTTTTGTTGTATGGTAAGCCCTGCAATAAAAAAAATATGGTGTCTATTTAAATCCAAGTGCAAACATCTGCTCTCCGCTACATAAAATCTAGTCTTCATCACCCAAATTATCCCCTTCATTGAGTTTCCTCTCCAAGATCTGTTCTCCCACCATTAAAAATCCAACACTACTGTAGGAATGCTTTCAAGTGCAGCATGTTAGGTTTTGGAGGGGCGGGGGGGGGGGAGTGGGGGGGGATTTAACATATTAAATGTTTTTGGTTTTGTTTCAGGTATGAACTTTGACGTTTATGCTGTTCTGATGGGTAAGAGTGCAATCATATTCAAAAGATTTACAACTATTTAAAACATACAAGGCTACACTGACTATATAAGCATGAATTATTCCATAAATTAGCTTTATAGTCAGTTAACCTCCTGATTTACTTACCACCATCCAATCAGTTTAAACGATTAAATTAATTGATCCACCCTGTCTAAAGTAAATAGTGTTTTGTTTGAACTTAATACTTATTATCAACTCGATTTGATTTGTGGTTCTTTCCTCATCCAGGAGTCTCTTTGATAGCAGTTGTTGTGATGATACTGATAATTATGATAGTGGCTCTCCGCTTCATGGCCCATCAGAAAGGCACATATTACACCCACGAGGAGACCTTAGCATTTAAGAGTGACCCTGAGGTGCAGGAGATCACAGACGATATGGAAGATCCAGAAGATCTTGAAGATGCAGAAGATCCAGAAGATCCAGAAGAAGGTAAGAGACCACTCAACTTTTAACATTTTCTCTCTATAGCTTGGACTGAAAATCAACGATGCCTGCTCAAAAAAACTCATTAAAAACGTTTTGTCAATGACGACAATCATATTTCTCATAATAGTGTCGAAAATCTGTTTTGCAGAAGAGCTTTAGTATCTTCTGGCGGGGGGCCTTTTGGGATGTTTCCTGTGTGGAATGTATCACTGCGAGCGACAGAAGGATCTGTCGTGGATCCTCTTCCTTTTCACTCTCCAATCACATATGCCTTTTCCAACAGATGTCCTTTTTCTGACGGCTTCACACTCAACCACTCTAAACTAAAATAGATTTCCATGTGGAGAAGTGTTAGAGAGTACTTAAGCTATATTAAAATGTTTTTTTATACTGTAAACTTTTAGCCTGTGAATTAACAAATTAATGTCTCCATGTAGAATCTTTTATGTTAACATGTAGAGTGTTAATATGAAAGATTGCAGGTGTGTTTTTCTTTTTATTCTTATTATTTAAGTTATGCTAACTTTAGTGACTGGTTGACAAGTACCTGTATCTCTTTGTAGAATCTCGTTTGCCAAAAATTAGCAGCGTGAATCAGACACCTCCATATGACTTGTTATCCAGGCGGTTGTCAAAAGCTACTCTTAACGAGATATATAAGATATTCACAGCTGAAAGAAGAGTGAAAGAGCCTTTGGTAACTGTCCATATTTCGCTCAATGAAAATTCTATCATGTTTTACTCACCCTCATGTCACTAAAAACCCTTTTTCTTCTGTGCAACACAACATTCGATTTTAAACAGAATGTTCATTCTGCTTGGTTCCATATGAAGTTCTAAAAATGTAGTAATTGTAGAATTGTAGTAATTCCAATATAAACAGTCATTTTAAATTGTAATATTTTACAAAATTACCGCTTTTAATGTATTTTAATTAAATAAATACAGCCTTGGAAAGCATTTTCATTTTGAAAGACTTTTTTTTAAAAATCTTATCAACCTTAATCATTTGAACAGTGGTGTTTTTATAATTGTTATTATTATATGAACCAAAGAACTACTTTTTTATTAGCTTTGTGGTTTGTTTGTTCAGCTATTTAAGTTTAATTTTAAGCCACAGCATGCTTTGCTTTACTTGTGAATAAAATGAGTGATAAATGGTAGAAAAACATTTAAATTAATCCTTGAAAGATTTGCATGTGAATGGATACATATTAACATTCTTATAATTTTTATTGTAGAACTCCTTGACTGACCATGCTGCTGATGGCAGTTAGGTTTAAAATAAAACTAAATAACAGAAGCAATCCTGTGTTTTATTTAAGTCATAGTTGTGTGTGTCTCAAAATTTCATGGTATCACTAAGAATAACCCAAGTAAATAAAACTAAGACTTGCTTCATTTTGAATCCAGCTTGATATTTATACAATATCAACCACCTACTGTAGCTGAGGTTGCAATATTTGTTTGCTGACCTGAATCCCATACGGATACAGTAATTTTCTGCTAGAGCTCTAAAAATACACATTTAAGAGACACCAGGAATGCTAATGTAAACAGTGCGCGACGGTCCATGTAGGAAACAAAAGGCAAACAAACAAACACTGTGGTTAAAGAGTTTCAAAAATAGCCGACTACGCAAATCAAAAGCCACATCTCAGTTCCGCCACGGAATCCGAGTAACAAACCAAACATCCCGAACACACAGCTCTCCCTTTGTCTACAGCAATTTGTGGAAACTGGTACATCTCGCTATACGACGGAAGCCGGTGACCTGATTAGGGCTGGATGAAAACAGTTTCTAATTAGCGGTGAACAGCGTCACCCCCTCGGAGAGTTGAGCTGAAATAAAATGTCAACAACAGCAGGAAACTTTCAAAGAAAAACTCCAATATAGCATACGCGCTAGGGGAATTAGCCCGTAGCCGAGCTCGCAACTATTATACGACCATGCGAAATACAATTTAGCAGGGAGAAGCTCAAACAAAGAGTGGATGGGCAAATACATCAAACGAAACGGGTTATTTCTGAGCTATTTACTCAGCGCTGAGGCTCTCCGGAGATGCTATGATGTACGCTGTTC
The DNA here is from genome assembly GCA_032361165.1 of Enteromius paludinosus. Classification (NCBI taxonomy): domain Eukaryota; kingdom Metazoa; phylum Chordata; class Actinopteri; order Cypriniformes; family Cyprinidae; genus Enteromius; species Enteromius paludinosus. The sequence continues at coordinate 4,944 of JAUMHQ010042144.1, read as the reverse complement.
AGACCACCAGTGAACCCAATGCCAAAAACTGATGCCTAATCATGCCAACTCATGTTTGATCCAGTTGAGGTGGTGTGATTCCTCCAAAACATGTCAGAAATGTAATAGCTTCATGATATGCGAAAATGAACTTTTCTGGGGTGTTAGCGACCAATTTGTTTATTTGTATTAAGTAGGTTAATAATATCCCCGGAAAGTAATTTCCGCCAATTTTTTTTCTCCCTGAATAGACGACACAATAGGGGCGGTTTGATCCAGCTCTGTTTAGACGTGGATCACCATCAAAAGCGTCAATTCGCATTGATTTCTCATCTTGGCGCAGGCCATTACAGAGAATAAAACCGACAGATATGGCAGAGTGAGATTCAGCCCTCTTTAGAGAGGTCGACCTTTTTTGAGGGAGTCTGAATCAAGGCCATCATCTTTCAAATATCATGTAAATGTAGCAGGATAAGACTGAGAGATGCATAATGCCGCACATCAATAGCTGGGTAGGGAACAAAAGACTTGTGTACGTATTTTGCTGCCTTCAAGTCATTTATCATAAGATTAAAGGAATAGTTCACATAAATACGGAAATTGTGTCCTTCACTCACTCTTGTGTTGTTCTTTTTCAGCTGAACGCGAAAAGATATGTTATTTGGTGTGGTATTTGTGCTTTTTTCCCATTGGTTGTAAATAGTGACTATGTTTGCCAAGGTCCAAAGTGGCCAAAAATACTATGAAAGCACTGTAAAAGTGGTTCCTGAGACTTGCGTGCTAAATTCAGTGTCTTCTATACTTACATGATAGCTTACATGAGAGAGAAACAGCAATTGTTTAGAAGGAAAGAAAGATACCAAAAAGGTTTGAAATGATGTGAGATTGAGTAAATAATGATACAAAAAAAAAAGATTTTGAACCACCTTTATGCACAAACATAATGGATACTGCATTAAAATACCTTTGTGGTAAAGCATTTGTTTGTATACTATGCAAGGTGTCGTTTGGCTAAAGTAGCGTGATGAATTCCCTCATTAGCATCTGCAAATATGTTTAAATGTTAAGTTTACTGTGGGAAGAAGTTAGTTTATTCATCAGAACATCTGGATGTTTGGGCTGTTGATAAGGGTAAAGGTTTTTAGCCTTAAATAATGTGTTAATGTGATTTAGCAAAGCAGCTTAGCATGGATTTGAGTCTTTTCTATTTTCATGATGCCAGAGTTGTGTGTGCGTGTGTGTGTTCATAAGTCCAGAGGGCAGCTGTGAGTGGCATGAATTTAATCCAATTTCTCCATCTCCAGCACTACAGAGCCAGGCGTAATTCACCCCAAAATGATATCTTCCTGTCATGGGAGTTTATGGTAATGAGAAATTAGGGCAGGTTGGGTGTGTGTGAAAATGTGTTAATTCCATCATTGTTTCATCATTTGATTGGTTGCCGTTGGTATTCCCATGTTTTGGAATGTGCACCATTCTCAGTCCCACTCCAGGGTCAAGGGAGCCACATATCCTCTCCTAAACGGGATAGCCAGAATTAGTGATAAAGCATTAGCGAAGGCCACCATGGAAACTTCTTAGCAGCTTTGTGATGATGATATGATGCTATTTCCAGACTTTTTTTTTGGAACGTTCTCCAACTAGGACCATCCTGGTGAAATTTCTAGAACGGTAAGAGGACTTTGACTCTAAATCGTTAACTAGAAATGAAAAGCTGTTTCATATTTCACCCCGATTTTTCAATACGTTAGACAATAAAATAATCTATGGTAATTTTATAATCAAAGCACAGTACAGTATAATGGTATAAAGGTATAATGCAAAAATGTCTATAACAGCCGAAGTCTTCCGGGACTATTTTCTTGATAAAAGCCGACTTCTTACACTTAACAAAGGGTGAAAAAAGAGACAAGGTAAGAGTTCTGTTTCTTATTTTTGGCTCCCCTACGGGTTTGAAGAAGTGTGCTAGAGGAGAGCCGCTCGGCATTACGTCAGCTGGAAACAATAAACCAAACGGAGTCATCCATCATGAGCGTTTGATTCCGCTGACAGCACGTCAAATCCCATTGATCTCCAGGAGAACCTTCAGGATCGCTGACGGGACTCTGGCGGGGCTCTGATGTGACAAAAATTCAGGTTTACCTCTTTCTGGCAAACTTTTTATGACATGACCTACAAAATTATGTAAAAGCGTTGTAAAAAAAAATGTTTGATGATGATGTCGGAAAGCAAGGTTTTCTATTTAGTGATAACCAGTTCATCTCCCTAATTTAGTATTGTCAGTGAATAATGAATTAAACTGAACACATAGTTTCAGAAACCTAATGGACCATTTAAAAACACAAAATTGTGGAAAATGTACTCACCCTCATACATCTCAATATGCACACGAGTTCCTTACTTTATTTGGAGAAATTTAGCATAACATCACCGATCTTCTGCAGTGAATGTTCACCACCAGAACGAGAGCCTAAACAGCTGATATAAACATATATAATATTCTACAAGTAATCCACACAAGGTTCATTTTTATACCGTTTATTGCATAGAACTGCATAGAAAAGAGTGACCAGCACAAGCTTCTTGTTTCTTGGTTTCACAGAAATGAAAGATGTGCTGGTCAGTAAATGATGACAGAAAGTTCACGTTTGGGCAAAATGTAATTAACTTTAATTTAAAAAAGTTATATATACACTGCTTTGTTACAATAATGTTCTAGGAGCACCACCACCATGGTCACCATTTTTTATCCTATCTGTACTTCAGGTGCATGGTTTGCTGGGGGGGAAAGGTGATTTCCTTTGATCCCTTTATGTAATTTTCAAAATGTCATTTGAAATGGAAAGGTGGTGTGCAGTTTGAAATAACAACAGTTACGCTGCTTTTTCTTTCCTGGTCTTTTGAGTACAGTGCATATACCTTTATAATTCAAAAATAAACCAGGCTATTAAGGCTGAACCTCTCCAGGGTTTTGAAGTTTTTTTTTTATTATTACTGCCTAAAAGTACCACCCTGTATGTGGCAGAACTCACAGAAGAGCATTTCTTTTTCATCTTGGAAATTATAGTTATTGAAAAGATAGGTCAAGGGAAAAATTTGAATGTGGGCTTCAGTGTAATGACTATGGACTCTGCACTCTGTTCTACCGTTATAGGACATAAAGTTGTGCATAAAGATATGCTTTTACAGTTCGATTCTGATCAGAATTTTTCTAGTTCGTGACAATTCATAAACTTGAAGTCTGGTGTGATCTCACCTCTTGTCTTAAAAAGTCAATCTATTAAGATTGTGAATAGATTCATAGTAAATGAGTCTTACACTGAATCCCACATGTTTCTGTTTGAATGATCACAGCGATCTAATTGAGATATAATCACCTAAAGGGTCCCAGACATTTTTATATTTGCTCTGGAGTCATTATCGGTCGAGATTTGTAACACCTGCTTAGGAAAAGTGCTGTGTCAAGCAAAGACGATTAAAGCCAAGAGTTCTTTATTTCTCTGCAAGAAGATGTCTACGCACACACACACACACATATGCTCGCAAACACACACCCTTGAGGCCCTGCCCATTATCTGTCTGATGTGTAAAATGTTCCTCAGAGCGATCGATGAAGATCAGGTCCAAGGAATTGATAACCTTATAAAGCCTGTAATTACTTTCCTTCCTCAGCAACGAGCAATAAAGTTTTTATTATAGATCTCTCCGCTCACTTCGCGAGTCTAAGACAGTGAGGGATGTTAGAAATTAAAACTCACAGACTGTGATTGTTTCGCTGACTGAGAATGCACGGATACAGCAGACTAAAAGTTCACTGAATTTCAAGGGCAACCTGAGCTCCCATGTCGGTTCTGTCAACGGGAAGGAGCTTACAGCTTTTCATTAGCAGTAAAACAGTAAGTCAACGTCAGTTTGATTGGTTTGTTGGGTGAAGTATGTTACTTGAATGTAATCTTGACCAGCAATTTGGAAATTTATTATCTTATGGTTGCATATGAATTGGTTGCATACTGCACAGGACGGCAATTCTGAATAATTTCTTTGTCGTATTTACATTTTAGCAACAGTGTTAAGGATAATAGCACAGAACAGGCAAAATACAACACAGTCTCAGGACAGATTCGAACGTATTTTATGTGGTGACTAATTCATACGAATTCTATGGAAGACAGGAAGACATGAACTGAAACTAAACCAAGACTACCCTAAAACACAGACTAAAACAGACTAGACATGTTACATTACCTCCCCCTACCGGAAAGGCGCGCAATGCGCCGTAAGTAACATCAAAACAAGAAAATAAACACAAGAGCAAAAACCGGGGAGGGGGGGTGGGTATCCTGGATGCCTAACGGGCCAAGTCACTGGTGGCCTCCAGGATGGATCTGGAACCTTGGGAGGCCGTAGTGGATCTACAGCCTTGGGAACTGGATCCGGTGCCTTGGGAGGCCGTGGTGGATCTACAGCCTTGGGAGCTGGATCCGGAGCCTTGGGAGGCCGTGGTGGATCTATAGCCTTGGGAGCTGGATCCGGAGCCTTGGGAGGCCATGGAGGATCGACAGGGGTCCAGCTCCAAACCCCTGTCCCACCCACCCTTTCCAGGATCCTAGCTATACTGCCACCCACCCCCAAAATTTTTCTTGGGGAGGCCCGCAGTGGAAAGGCCAGGTGGGTCCGTAGGAGGGCGTTCTGGAGGACGCTTTGGTGGGCACTCAGGAGGCCCCCCGGGGTGCGCAGCTGACTCTGGAGGGCGCACCGGAAGCGCAGCGGGCTCTGGAGGGCGCTCAGGCAGCGCAGCGGGCTCTGGAGGGTGCTCTTGTAGCGCAGCGGGCTCTGGAGGGCGCTCTGGAAAGCGCATGGAGGATGCAGCAGACACTGGAGAGCGCATGGGAGGCGCGGCAGACGCTGGAGAGCGCACGGGAGGCGCGGCAGACGCTGGAGAGCGCACGGGAGGCGCGGCAGACG
>JAUMHQ010042143.1:0-11273 GCA_032361165.1 Enteromius paludinosus | reverse complement strand
GGAGTGTAAATCTTTCCTCGAGATGTACACTTTAAATAATAAAGCTCAGGTAACGAATAAAAAGTCTGTGCGTCACAAATATATGCTGTTGTTCTTTTAATCAAAATAATTAAAAAATATTAATAAAAAACGTACTTGTAACGGATATTAATAATACCAATATTTTTATTATGTTTCCTAGACTACTAAAATAGGCAACCACTTTCAATGTTCCGATGCAAAGAAGCCTAAACCTTTTACATTTTCTTTCTAAGAAACACAAATAACTTCATAAGTACACTACTAAATTGTAATTTGTGAATATTTAATTCATTTTTTTTTTCTTTTCTTTCATTTTCCACTGACTGCTGCTGTCAAATATAACACATCAGCGAGGCAAAGCTGACGGCTGTTTGCTAAAACATGCTTTAAACACATGCGTTAACATGCGTTTGCTCAATAACTTATGGTTAAAGCGCCTCTCGGCGGACAACAGCTGCAAGTGCACTCTAAAGTGCCGCGGCGGCGGTAGCTATGGCGGTGAAAACGGCATTTTGGTTGTCCACCATCTGTACTGTAACTATCTCACTTCACTATTGTTTCTTCCATAATGAAAAATAAGGGTACAAACCCAACCAGCATAAAAGATTCATGACGCCAACCCCAAAGGGCATTTAAAGACAATAAAAGGCAGTGCTATCTCTGTTCCACCTCAGAGGTTCCTGCTCTTTATACAGATTGGCATGGCAAAGAGGACTGTCTCACTGCTGCTACTGTTGCTGGTGGTGTATGGTGTCTATTCAACACAACTATGCAGGCTGCTTAGTCAACCTGCCCTACCTCTACTTTCTGCAGAAAGAGACATTGACATTGGGGCAATTTTCTCAATCCACATTAGTGCTCTGCTAAAGATGCATCCTTTCACTTCCAAACCAGAGCCAACAGCATGCACCAGGTTTGTATGATGATATAAAAATAGCTGAAAATTACTCTTTGACAATGCAATAAATCTTGGTTGTAATAAATGTTCTATTTTTGCAGCTTCAGCTTGCGTGAGTTTAAATTTGCTCAGACACTGATTTTTGCCATTGAGGAGATTAATAACAGCACACAGATATTGCCTGGTGTTTCTTTGGGCTATAAAATATATGATTCCTGTGGCTCAATAGCTCAGGCTATCTTCTCAGGCATGGCTTTGATGAATGGATATGAAGAGACTCTGAGTGACACATCCTGTTCTAGACCACCAGCTGTTCATGCCATTGTTGGAGAATCAAACTCCTCTCCAACTATAGCCTTGGCATCTGTAGCTGGTCCGTTCAGTTTACCTGTTGTAAGAACTCTTATTTATCTGCTGACTGTTATCATGCTAAATGCATAATGAACCACTGGAGCAGGCACCGATAATATTTGCTTTGAGTAATATTAACCATATTAAAAACATTTGTTAATATAGCAAACAATGTGTTTAGATTGTTGCAGTCTATTTGATAACATTTATGCCTTTTTAGTTATCAGAATAAGTAAATGAAAAACTGTGTAGTTAAAATGCTCTGCCTTTTTTTTTTTTCAGATCAGTCATTTTGCCACATGTGCATGCCTGAGTAACAGAAAAAGGTTTGCATCCTTCTTTAGAACAATACCTAGTGATTATTATCAAAGCAGAGCTCTGGCTCAGCTTGTCAAGCACTTTGGCTGGACCTGGGTTGGAACGATTAGGAGTCGCAGTGACTATGGTAATAATGGAATTGCAGCATTTGAGGAGGCTGCAAAACAAGTAGGGATTTGTATTGAATACTCAGAGGCTATATCAAACACTGATCCACAAGAACAGTTTCTGAAAACACTAGAAGTGATCAAGAAAGGCACTGCCAAGGTGGTGTTGGCTTTTGTTGCACTAAGAGATTTTTTCCCCCTTGTGAATGTTATTGTACAACACAACATCACAGGGATACAGTGGGTTGGCAGTGAATCTTGGATCACTTCTCGAACGATTGCAGAAACAAAGGAATACAGTTTCCTTTCTGGAGCTGTGGGCTTTGCTGTGGCAAATGCCAAACTTATGGGCCTGCGGGAGTTCCTAGTTGATGTGCACCCTGACCAAGAACCAAACAATGCACTCTTAAAAGAATTCTGGGAAACAGCATTTCAGTGTTCTTTCAGGATTACCAGCAATGGGGGCTGTACTGGTTCAGAGAAACTTGCAGAGCTGCAAAATGAATATACTGACATGTCAGAGCTACGGATAGCAAATAAAGTGTACACTGCAGTGTATGCTATTGCACAGACACTACATAACATATTAAAAGGCAATAGCAGCAAAGTAGAACAGCCCACTCCACAAAAGGTATTTAGAGCACATAAAATTGCAATAGAAAAATCATAATCAGAATAATTAAAATAGAAAAGGTGCGAATAGATGCAAGCATTGAAAAAAAAAAAAAAAATAATATCATAATCATATTCCTCTCAGGTGTTGGCGTATATGAGGGATGTGAGATTCACTGTCAAAACGGGTGAAGAAATTTTCTTTGATGCAAGTGGTGATCCAGTGGCAAGATATGATCTGGTGAACTGGCAGCCTGCTGGGAATGGAGGTCTGCAGTTTAAGCATGTGGGTGTATATGACAGCTCACTGTCTTCAGAACAACGTCTTCGGGTCAATCAGGAAAATGTGTTATGGGCAGGGAACAATGGAAAGGTATTTTGATACTAATTAATAACAAATTATTGAGGTCACATTTATTATCTGAATTGTAAAAACAATAGCCAAGCACAGAACAACCACTTTAGCAAACTTACATGACATAGAAAAATATGAAAGCAGCGTCTTATAAAAGTTGACAAAAAAAAAAATACATATACATATATTCCATTGCGTCAAACAGTTATGTTAACTATTGAAATCATGATAAAATTAGGTTTTATATGACAGCTTATTTTCTTATAGTTGCCTGTGTCCATGTGCAGCGAGAGCTGCCCCCCTGGCACTAGGAAGGCTGTGCAAAAAGGACGTCCAGTCTGCTGTTATGACTGTATTCCATGTGCGGAAGGAGAAATCAGTAATGGCACAGGTAACAGGACATTCTGGTGTGATCAAGTGATGAGTAATACTGTCTGTTTGTTCTAGGCTCTTAATGATTCACTTTTTATTCTTTATTACTATTTTTATTACTTTGCAGATTCTGGTGGCTGTTTTTCTTGTGATTTGGAGTACTGGTCAAATGAAAGCAAGGACAGATGTGTATTAAAAGTGGTTGAATTCCTTTCCTTTACTGAAGTCATGGGGATGGTGCTTTGTATTTTCTCCTTCATTGGAGTGTTTTTAACAACAATGGTATCTTTTCTCTTTTATCTGCATAAAGAAACACCTATTGTAAGAGCCAACAACTCAGAGCTAAGCTTCTTGTTGCTTTTCTCGCTCTCACTGTGTTTTCTCTGTTCACTTACTTTCATTGGTCGGCCTACTGACTGGTCCTGTATGTTGCGTCACACAGCATTTGGGATCACTTTTGTCCTCTGTATCTCCTGTGTTTTGGGGAAAACAATAGTGGTCTTAATGGCCTTCAGAGCTACACTTCCAGGAAGTAATGTGATGAAATGGTTTGGCCCTGTACAGCAACGACTGAGTGTTGTTTCCTTAACATTAATACAGGTGATTATCTGTGTGCTTTGGTTAACAATATCCCCTCCTTTCCCATATATGAATTTGAGCTATTATAGAGAAAAGATCATCCTAGAATGTAACTTAGGTTCAGCTCTTGGTTTCTGGGCTGTTCTGGGTTATACAGGCCTGCTATCAATCTTGTGTTTTGTTTTAGCTTTTCTAGCTCGAAAGCTCCCTGATAACTTCAATGAAGCCAAGTTCATCACATTCAGTATGCTCATATTCTGTGCTGTCTGGCTGACATTTATCCCAGCTTATGTCAGTTCTCCTGGGAAATTTACTGTGGCTGTAGAAATATTTGCTATTTTAGCTTCGAGTTTTGGTTTACTGTTTTGCATATTTGCGCCAAAATGTTACATTATTTTGCTAAAACCAGAGAAAAACACAAAGAAACAAATGATGGCAAAATATTAAACTCAAACAGTATGGTTATATTAAAAAGAAAAAAAGAAAAAAAAGCAGTAACTTGGAAAGGTTCATTATAGAACTGACAGACTGATAAAAATGCACTCCTGTCTGTTTAACTGGTGGTTCTGCTCCTCTCAGGCTGTGGTAAGCTTTACAGGGAAGGCCAGGTCAGCACTATCCACAGCACTATCTTTACAATTTACGTCCCACCTTGATCAAACTCATCTGGCAGTAACTTTTTAGTAATCCTGAAGACCTCAGTACCTTGCATATGTGCATTCAGTTTAAAGGGGATATACCATTCAAGGCTTTGTGAGTAAGTAGTAATATTATAAAACGTATTCAATGTTCAGTATGGAGCCAGTGCAAACTGGGATAATATTGTCACATTTTCTGGTTCTAATAAGAACTGTAGCTGCTGCATTTTTGTCCAGCATTGTTTATTAAGCAGGCAGAGCAACCACTCAAAAATAAAGCATTACATTAATCTAGCATCAACTTTGATTAACTACGGACCAATATCACATCTTCTATAAACAAGATTATTGAAAAGTTTGTTTTTAATCAGCTGAACAACTACTTAAACTTAAGTAGATACCAGCTCACAGCAGGTATAGCAGGTTATCAACAGGTTAGCCAGACCTCAGGTCTTTACAAAGGGTTACAGTTAAATTTAGGATTGGATTTGAAAGCACTTTTACTCATACAGTATAAGTCACTCTATGGCCTAGGACCTAAATATATTGCAGATATGCTCACTAGCAGACCATTAGGATGAAGTCAGTTAGAAGGGTTGAAGTGAAACTGCTGAGTGGCAAGTAAATTTGGAAAACCATTAGCCACAGTGGCTGGTGAGCAAAAAAGTTAATGTCAAGCCCTGTTTCACACAGAATAGAAGGTCTAGCACTAGGGTACAAATGCAATGAAGAAAAGACATGTTCACACACACACATGTACTGTATGATTACCCAACTGGATTGACATTTTTATAAAATGTGGCAAATAAAATCAGCCACAGATCCAGAACAAAGATGTGAAGTGGTGGAACATAATTCACGGACATGGGCACACACACCCACCCTTCACAGCCAGTAACGGCGTCACAGGCTGTTGCGGATTCCAGTCTGTGTAATCTTAGTGCGGATATAGATATATGGGCTGACATGCCGATCCTGATCCCCGCGGATTCCAGTCTGCAGTTAACGGGTCGTAGCCCCATATCACGGCCATGAGTGTCGTCAGAATTCCTTGCGGTTTCCAGTCCGCACCAGTCGGGTATCAGCCCTGAACCACAATACGAGGAGCCATGTGAAGTGGGCGTCTCCCCCATGGCCGCCCCGGGCTCCAGATCCGTGGTAGCTGCCACTGAGCGTTGGTATACCCTGGAGGCCACCTGAGATTTTGCCCCATTTAGCCTTCAGGGTACCCATCCAACCCACCCCCAGTTCGATGTATTCTTCCACCTCTACTCCGCCACCCTCCTATGGATTGTACTGTGGAGCATCTGGAAGCTGCTACTAGGGAGGGGGTTCTGTCACGCTGTCTCATGTTCCCTGTGTTTATGTTTACATTCTGTCTCCCATGTGCTTTCTCTTGTTTGTAGCTCCGCCCCTCTAATCAGTCCCTTACTCCCTGCCAGTCATGTTGCCCAGGTATTTCTCGTTATGTCTTGATTATGTTTGTATAAATGCCGTGTCTCTTTAGTTCTACCCTGTTGCTTGTAAAATGTCAATATGTTCCTGTTGCCTGCCATCCTGTTGTTCCTTTTTCCCATGGAGGTTGTATTAAAGTTTTATATGTTTACTGCAATCCTCGTCTCGACTTAATGATTGTTTGCCAAGGAAATGCGGCAAATCATGACAGTATAGATGAGAAGTAAACAAAAATGCCTATGTTACGAACGTAACCCACATTCCCTGAAGGAGGGAACGGAGACGTTACATATGGTAACTCGCCAGAGAGACCAATTCCCTTTGAGCACTTTACTAAAGGCCAATGAAACATTGGCGTGCACTGATTGCGCTCAGGTGCACCTCATCACTGTGTGAGTATAAAAGGGCACGAGCGGAATGCACATGCAGGTTTTCACTGAAGAGCCGAGCTGGCGTCAGCGCAACCTCAGAGTCGTGGCAGGAGAAAGTGTAACGTCTCCGTTCCCTCCTTCAGGGAATGTGGGTTACGTTCATAACCTAGACGTCAGTCTAATCACTTCGACGTTACATATGGGAACACCAATGGAACAGGCCACGACTCTAAGGCCACGTTACGTGGAGACCCCCCGCCGACAGGCGAGATACTTTTCAAGTTTGTCAGCAGAGGATCTGCACGTAACCTTCCCCGACCCCCTGGGGTTTGGGGGGAACGTAGCACATGACTTAACACATCGTTCTCGCATGTGGAATAAAAGGAATGCAATATATCGATACGATTATGGATATAACTGAACCACCTCTTTTGTGGCTGGCTGTGGAATATTCTTTGCCACACCTACTGGGTGAAAGAAACCAAGAGGAAGCACAGCTGGAGCTACTCCGTCTAGGTCCAAAATGCGGGGCAGGGAGGACTCAGCTTCATGCAGTCAAGGGAACTGAGAAAAATAGCCCATGGATCCCATGGGAGTGGCGCAGCAAGCTGGCACCAGCCGATCCTCTCGTTCACCTGCTGTCCAATTTAAGGACACGAGAAGACACGGCCTCTAAGCGGAGGTCGTAAAACCTGGCGAAGGTGATGGTGACGCCCACTACATATATCTGCTAGAGAGGCGCCATGAGCCCGTCACATAGGACGAAAAAACAACACTATCATCGAGTGCTTCTTTGTTTTTTACAGTCCTAAGGCAAGGCTTTTCCCTGTTATAAAGGGAGATAGCTTACCACCCATATATATAAGCCAACCTCTATTTGGAGACAGCATTCCCTTTCTGCTGTCTGCAATAGCAGAATAAGAGCTGCTGGAGCGTCTGAGGCTCAGAGTGAGGTCAGTGCAGCGGCGCTTTCAGCACGTGCAGGACACAATGTACTCAGGCTGGGTCTGCCTCTTCCCGGGGCAAAGCTTGCGGGTTCACTACCTAATCGCAGAAAGGTGTAGTAAGAACCCTGGGCACTGCTGGCCGGGTATTAGCCGCCAGTTTTTAGGCACTCAACGTTGACAGAGATTATTTACAGATCCCACCCTCTTACTAGAGGCTAGCACACTGAAAGGCGCTGTCCTTCAGCACCAGATATTTTGAAATCTGATTTCTTTAGACTGAAGGGCTCGAAATGGAGTGTGCCACAGGCCATGTAGGGCGACGGCAGGGTCCCAAGAGGGTATGAGGTGTGGTCTCGTGGAATTACCCCGACGTGCACCTCTAAGGAATCGGAAGATGAGTTGGTGCTTTCCTGAGAGATGCACCCTCCACTGCATGGTGATCTGTGGCTATGGTAGCGACATACACTGAGAGAGAGAGTAAAAGGGACTGCCTGCGTTCCACTTCTCTTGCAGGTTTTTAGAAAAGCACAACTGTGATCGTACATCTCTGAGGGTCTTCTCTTTTATGAGAGAGAATCCTTGTGAACCCAACCTGGCCTGCAAGGAGGCTCGCTGGGAAAGAAAGGCGTACTTAAGCCCCGGAGGCCAGCTTTGTGCGAGTGCGATCCTGCAGAGCGATTTATATATATTTTTTGGACTTGTGGAGGGAAAACAACAGCCAATGGGCAGACTCGGCGCAGGCGAAGAGATTTTCATAGCCCCTCCTGTGCTCCATATTAGCTGGGATACCTGGGGGTGGAGCTGCCATTCTCCACGTGGGTGTTTTTTTTATTCAGCTGCACGGAGAGAATTCCTGGAATGTGAACACCGCGCAGCGTTTTCAGCCGCTTGTGACTCCACAGGAGCAGATGGCGAGTTGTGCCCTACAGTGCGAGCACAGTATTTATAGCTCAATGAACACTGTATTGTCCGTTCGGGACAGTTGGAGAAGTGTGGCTAACAACTCGTGGCAATATAATATGCCAAAGCAGCTGGACGCCTGGCTGCTTTCCCGATACAGCACCAGCCGTGTCATATTTTCTTCCTAGACTACAGCTAAAAGAAAAGGCAGCGACACTGCGGGAAAACACCAGTCCGGAGTGTGAGCGTTGCTGTCCATCTCGGGACCCGATCGTATAACCAGCGCTGAAGCAGTTCATATGCCCAAGAGCCTCTAAAAGTTCAAGAGAAACCGCTACTTCATGCCTGGATTTTTTATTTTTTTTATCTAGCCAGTTCAGTGTGGCCTGCGCGCTCACTCGAGACGGGCAGTGATTACGATCGAGTCCTGCTCCGACTGAGAAAAGAGATCGGAGGATCAGAGGTCTTTTTGGTCACTGGATTTGCTGAAGATGACTGGCTCATCCAGCCTTTAAAAAGGCTACCAGCCCGCAGGATTCGCTGACAGCCGCCCAGATAAAACACTGTCAGACAAGAGAGCAGAAAAGCAGGAACTCTTGAAATCAGGACTCTTCCTCGATCGTTTGTCCAGAACTCGCAGAGGCTCTGAAGCGATAATCTGCATGTGCATTCCGCTCACAGTGATGAGGTGCACCTGAGCACAATCAGTGCATGCCAATGTTACATTGGCCTTTAGTAAAGTGCTCAAAGGCAATTGGTCTCTCTGGCGAGTTCCCATATGTAACGTTGAAGTGATTCGACTGAAAGAGTAACAAATTATATATTATTTGTATCATTAAAGATGTATTTATTTTTCATATTTGCACTCAAGATCCTTGGATCTGATTTGTAAACATGAAATGAGGGCCTTATGAGGGTTAAAAGCCACATGCAGCATCATGGGAAAAAAAGATGTTGAAGAACAGTTTAATTTCATAAGAATGAAATATTACTGAACAATAAAATAAAGCATATTTTGTTACCTTTTGAAATGAAGAAAGGGTTTCGTTAGAGCAGATGATTTTACTTTGCCTGCCAATGCTGGAGCACACGGCAGTATCCCCATTTTGTCTTATATCCATCATCCCAACCTTATTTTCAAAACTATAATTTTCAGTTACTCTAAAATACATTTTTTCATCACTATCAGCTTATTCACCACATCCATCATCGAATCACATTGTTATATACGTATATATTGTCGCCACCGGGCAAAGACAACGCAACAAGGGAACTGTGCAAGCCTTGAAGGGTGGATTTATTGACAAAGAGTGAAATAAAACAAAGAACCAAAGTGCGTGACGGTGCTCGGTGGCTGGTCTTCGGTGCAGCAGTGATCGTCCTCTTCCCAAGTGCAGGTGATCCGTGAAGCCAAGTGTACCCAGGTGAGTGGGTGAAGCGAGGCCAAGCGGTCACGGGCTGAACCCTGAGGAGAAAGAGAAATAGCATGAGCGTCAGCGGTTCTTTGCTCTGGAGTCAGTGCCCCTTTTACCAGTCCTTTTGAGGCTGTATTTATACAGTGTTTTCCCGTGACCGATTGGCCCGCAGTGATTGTTGCCAGTTGCTCCCAATGATTGCCAGGGCGACGCTGATGACATCCGGGGATTCCCGTCACAATATATATATATATATATATATTTTTTTTTTTTTGCTTACTGTAATTGCTCTATAATAAAGCCATTCAAATCATTTTGTCACACCATCGGGCTGCACTGATCCCAGCAAAGCCATTACCACACGTTATTGATTCATGTCACCTCTATGCACCTCTTTATAAGCAGCTCTCACCAGTAGTTTGACGGCTGAAGTCAAGGTAAATCCTTTCTTACTTACCTGCCGCCTTGTATTATGATCGTACGACTATTGATCTTGAAGGTTGATCCCACAAAGTCATTGTGGCTGCTGTCTTCACGCTGCTTGCTGAGGTTACCAGTCCGGAAGGATTATCTGGAGACTCACAACGCTACTTACCAGGAAGTTCTCTACCCGGAAGGATAGCGATTGAAGATCGCCCAAACTACTGTGAGAATTCCAAGCACTACTCACCTATTCACACTCACTTGAAGTCACTTAACTGTTTCTACAGAGCACCTCTCGAACACCTGAAAGAGAAACCCATTCGACACGCTTGCTAACAAAGTCTCAAGCCAGAGACTTTAAGTCATCTCGAGATCACCATTTCCAACCGGAAGCAGAGAGAACGATCTGGAGATAGTTCTCTCCACACCTTAAGAGAATCACCATTGCTCTTTATCATTTATCAATAAATATTGTTCACTACTTCCCGTTTGTCCTGACCTCTCCTTGCCTGAGCATTACACATTTTCATGATCAAAAAATCTTTTTATTTTATTGACGATAGTTTTTCTTTGTTTTTTTTGGTTTTATGTCTGTATTATATGTGAAACATCAAGTCATCATTGTGCATCAAATAATTCCACTTCGAGAAAGAAAGATGCATTGCACCTATTAGGTCATTGGATATTTTTGCAAAAATACTAAATAATACTTTTTTTTTTTTTTTTTTTGTTTATAATAAATGGATGTGGAATACAAAAGGCCATGCCATGTCCAAATGACATGCAGGGAATCCATCAGTTCAGGGCACAAGAGTATATTTGTCATGTCAGGTTAGACAGCACATGGCGTGCACAGCATTTATTTAACTTAACCTGCTCATACCTGCCTCTATATACATGTCTGCAGATCCGTAAATATGAATCAAAGTGAAATATCCAGAGAGTGGCACTAAAACATGCGTTTAATACGTGACCGAGGCACTTTTTATTACGTTGGCACAGGTATGCATTGCAGCATTGTTATTATGATTATCATTCAGAATTCAGATATCCAGTGAGTGTCGCTAAACAATAATGCTCTATTATGTTGGAAATATCCCCAACACCAAACCCAAACCTTAACTACACTGATATTCTTTGTTAAAACATGCTTTTATTTTTCTTGAAAAGCAGCAGCAAACACTTAAACATCAGGTATTATGTAGAGGTTTCACTTGTTGAACAGAATTTGTTTCCAGGATTGACTCAAAATCTGTTCACATCTTTGTAGTTAGATCGGTGTTCTCAATGTGACTTTGACCTTCATTTTGTATATTTTAATTACAGGGATGCAAACAGAGGTATGGTCAAAAAGGAGTGAGATTTCCGAAGCCCATGCCCCACAGCAAATATATAATTACATTGCCACCAACCTCTGCCATCCAGGGCTCACCCTACACACACACAGTTCTTTATATGAAAATACACAGTCCCAGTTCCTTAGAAATTCTGAAAAGTAAAGAACACTGAGA
>JAUMHQ010042142.1:0-11274 GCA_032361165.1 Enteromius paludinosus | reverse complement strand
AACCACAGGTGCGTTCGGAGAACCGGATTAGTGAGCTCAAAGTTAGCGCGATGATCTCATCTTAGATGTCTCAATTCTTCTCGGATGTTTTAAGCGACGCATGAAGAACGGACCCCTGTTCTTTGCATTTCTTGAAACGACAAAAGACATTAATGTTTATGCTGCTTGTGTTTTTTTCCAAGGTTCAAGACTTCACGCTTCCTTGTAATGTAATAGTAGTAAGCAAATTTGGTGAGCCGTCTTGGGAGCGAGCCGGGAGAGCGGCGAACTCCAAACCCTAGAGGATGGAACCCTAGTGTGGGTAAGAGTTCGGCGTTCGGCTTGTTCACCGCGTCAGACACATCCCAGAAAATTCACCCCAAGATCAGACCGTGTAATGCTCAGAGAAATGGCAGACAACCCAAGAACTACACTTCAGGCTTTACAAGCCTCAGTTAACATGTTAAAGGATAAAGTTCATGACAATACCATTAGAAGAATATGGGACAAAAATGGCATGTAAAGAAAGCTTGGCAAAAGAAACCCTCTTCTGTCTAAAAAACTTGGCAGCACAGTTTGGGTCTGCATTTGAACAAAACAAGTCTTCTAGAATAATGTCCTTTGAACAGATGAGACAGAAGAGGAAATGTTTGGTCATAATGCCACAGCCCAAAGTTTGGTGAAAACCTAAAGAGCATATCAGCACAAACACCTCATACCTGGGGCCTGTTCCATAAAACAAGTTTACCCAATAAGCCAGGCTTATTTCAGTTAGTCCGACTTATTGCCAGTTAATTTGTATTAAAATAAGTCAGACTAACTTAAATAAGCCTGGCTTATTGGGTAAACTTTTTTTATGGAACAGGGCTCAGGGGACTTTTTCACAATATGAGGGTCAAACATGAGGGCATTTGTATGACATCTAAAGTTGTGTGAAAATTGGGTCAGGCAACAGGACAATGAACCCAAGCAACAGAATGGCTGAAAAGAATGAAGATGTTCAATAACCCAGTCAAAGTCCAAAGCTCATCCTGACTCAGAAGCTGTGGTAAAGGCAAACCTGACGAATCTGGACCAACCTTTAAAAAAGAACAGTGAACAGTGTTCGGTGCATCACACAGATTTCAATAGGTGGTTATAAGAAATCAGGTGGTGTGCTAACGATGTAGGCTAGTATTTGTGAGTGCAGGTGTGGAGTCAATTCATATTTATGAGATAAAATAGAGCTTTCTTTTGTATCTGAATACATTCTGTAACCTATGTGTTGAAACACTGTCTATAGGGTCTGCATTTGTATGGTTTGTATCAAACCATCATGAAGAGAAAGATATCAAATGTAAAAGAAATAATAAAATTGTAGTGGTGGAGGACTCTTATTATATGTTAATGTTTGGTTGACCAATCAGCGGAGAGGTGCGTTTCACTCCACCCACGTGTAGAGATCAAACATTCAAGTGGTTTACTCGTTTTCTGTCCCTGAACGAAAAAACTGAAAAAAACAAGAATTCGGCTCAATTTTTATTTTGTTGGAACAAATGAAAAACAAAGAATTATCTTTTTTTTTTGGTTTCCATTTTTTTGTAAATAAGGGTATCTTCCGTCCATTCCATATCCGTTTTCAAATTGTTTAATTTACTGCAACTGATGATTTGATGAACTTGATATAAAACTAATTAAAAAATAAATCCAAATTAATATTTCTGTCTGTATTATTTGTTTCAGAATGGCTTGGGTAAGGGCAGTGTGGCAGGGAAAAAAAGAGGAAGGGACCGTGCCAGACAGCTGGATGAACTGAGACAACATGCTGTGTTTTTGGCCAAATGTTGCAACTGGAACAAGATATTTAAAAGAAAGACGGCAACCAAATGAAACTTGGAGAAGGTTTCCTTTTATGAAAGAGAAGATGAGATCTGGTCATTTTACATGTTACATAAACTGATCTATAACAGAGAACTGGTTTGCTCATAATGTGAAAAGTGGTAGCCATATTTAGGGATGACCCGATCCAGATTGGCCGATTTGTTTGCACATTTTGTCAGTAAAGCCGGTCTGTTATCAGCGGTAAATGCCATCAGGTGCATGATTTTGTATTGAGCCGTATATACTACACACGGCCGTTGTTCACTGATGAACTGCGCAAATCCACGCTGATAATGAACAAGGTTTTGTGCAGCTCGTCAGTGAACAACGGCTGTGTGTAGTATATACGGCTCAATGTCAAATCACGCACCTCATGGCATTTACCGCTGATTACAGGACCGGCTTTACTGACAAAACAGGCAAACAGATCAGCCGATCGGGATTGGGACATCCCTAGCCATATTGGTATTCCCTAGTATTTGTATACATTCTATTGAATTAATAGGAAATCGTCTTTGCTTTTTATATGAAGTCTCGTGTAAATTCTTACAATGCAAACGTCCTCAGCGTGTAAACAGTTTTTTGTCAGGAATTCCCTCTGCTTATTAAAAAGTTATGTTCATATTGCCTACATGGGTCGCGTACATCAAATGAACATGTAAAACATGTGTACATGTTACCCTAATTTACTTTTATGTAATTTAGTTTTGTTTCCTGAAATCGATGTTGCTCAATTAGGGACATTAAAAATATAGGGTAAAATTCATAACTTAGAGAAATAATGCAGCCTACATATGGTACAGTGCAGACTTAAAGACATGAAGCTTTATTAACAAGATTTGAATTTGAATACAACATAGAGTAAAATAGTGACAGGCTTCTATTATATATTGCATTTTCAAAACCATTTCAGATACTAATATCAGATTTACTATTTCCTGCATAATTATATACATAATCAATATATTGTCTTGGATTAGTAAAATTACCTGTATCTGGGTTTCCATCCAAAGTTGTGAATGTAACGTTTGGTGCAAAATTGGATTATCGCATAAAACATTTGCAAGTAAATTTCATTTCCATTCACCAAATCAAGGAGGGAAAAAGAACATACATTTATGATAAACTAGCACTATTGTAATGATCTAGCTGGATGTGCCAGCCCAACTCTCTGGATGGCACTCCAGCGCCCCACAAACTCTTTGTGTTTCTGTCTCTGTTTTCATGCCTGGACTTGTTTCCATGAACTCATGTCTCCGCTCATCTCTTTCGTTGTCATAGTGTTTCATTGTTGTCTCCACCCACCTTGTCTGTTGCCTTGACCACTAACTCGCTCCTCCCCTTAGTCTTGTTAACATGTCTGTATAAAAGTCCTGTTTGTTTCCTGTTTAGATGCTCGTCAATGTTGGATGTATCCCGTTACTCCCTTTGTGTAGCCACCTGTGTTCTCTGTGTCTGGATTTACCTGTTCTTGAACTCTGCCTGCCTTGGATTTATGCTCTCGTCTTCGCCCCCTGGACACTGTTAGCCGTTAGCCTGACTACCGCTAAGTACTGGTTTATTCTATTGTCTCTGCCTCTGATGTCCCTGTCTGCCATGATTGACTCTGCCTGTTTTGACTCTGTGTAACATAAATAAAATCTGCATATGGATCCGCATGCCTCCTCCCCTCTCTATCGTGACATATTGGCGAGCCAAAGAGGATCTAGTGGCTTTCCACAGCGTTAATGATCAGGAGATTATCCTCGGTTGTCTGGCTCTCGCCTCACCATTCGGCGCACTCCTTGCCCAAGGGCAGTCCCATATGGAGGGCAAACAGTGCCACCACCCCAATATGGAGGGCAATTAGTGCTAGCCCCTGAAAAGCTGCACCATTTGAGAGTCCTTTAGTGCTCACTCCCGAACCCATGCACAAGAGGGCCGCTACTCCTGAGTCCTCACACAGGATGGCCGCCAATGCCGAATCCCTGCACAAGATGGCCGCCGATCTCGAGGCACTGCATAGGATGGCTGCCAATTTCAAGTCCCTGCCTTAGATGGCCGCCAGTTTCAGTTTTCCGTCAATGAACTTTTGTCCAGCCCTGAGCTAGCCATGGAGGCTTTTGAACTTTCTCCCTACCCTGAACCGGCCTCGGAGGTCGTCGAACTTCCACTCTGCTTGGAACCAGACCCAGGGGCTGCAGAACTTCCTCCCAGACCTGCTTTGGCCGTTGGGACTCCTTATCATGAACTGCGCTCAGGTATGAACTCGGCCTTAGAGGCCAATTCTAACCTCTGTATGCTTTTATGTACAGTACAGTCTCCTGACACGCCCAGGAGGGTATCGTCACTGTCTGGTCCGCCCTGGAGGGCTTCTTCGCTGTCTGGTCGGTCCGGAAGGGCTTCTTCGCTGTCTACTCAGCCCCGGAGGGCATCCTCTTTGCCTGGTCCGCCCAGGTGGGAATCTCTACCGTCGGCACTGCCCTGGAGGGCATCACTTTCTGGTAAATAACCCTGTGAAGGTCCAAAAAAAATAAGAAAGACATGGTCGGAGTACTCCATCTGCCATTAGTGGTTCAATCATAATGTTATGAAGCGACGAGAATACTTTTAATATGGAATCGCAAATTGGGTGATTTTGGGTCAGTGGTTTGCCTGCTAGTCAATGGTACTAGTCGGGAATAGTAAGGTGGCCTCGCTGCCTGACGGCAGTTTAAACGCAATCATAAATTTGGTCATCATATATAGATCAGTGATTACGTTACTGATTTATAATTTACCTGCTATATGAAAGCTTTTTCTGTCACTGACAACACTTTTGTTTTGCCGCTCTTTTCCATTATTTAAGATTTACAGATGACTTCAAAGAGTGTAAAAACTGTGACTTCACAGCCACAGAAGCTGAAGAAGGTTCACTGGAACCAAAAATTTGAGGACTGTTTGACACGTATGCTTTTTACATTGCAGTTGTCAGCATTTTACTCAATTATGCTAATTAAATAATTTCTGAATCAACAATATCTCACAATAGAGATTAAAGCTTAATCTCTATGATGTGTTCGCATGAATTCCAGTATTCCTGGATGCCAAAAGTCTTTAGCCCTTTTTACATTATTTGAAAAAAAATTTGAGATAGTATATAAATATATATTAAAAAATTCCATTCTATAGTATGTTGCTGGTTTAATTATTTTCAGCTTGAAAGCCTGAGTATTGGAGACTGAGAATGATTCCCATGATCTCTAGTGCTTTGGTACAGAGGTAAGGATGCAGTTAACGTAAATGAAAGGTAGCGATGTGAATATAAATAGTGTACCGCTGTGAGCCTCAGAGTAATATTTGTTTAACACATTGAGTGTGGACATGACCATAAGTGTGTGTGTGAATTCAGAATTCTTGTTTCAAACTCTTTATTTTGTTAATCACTTTTATACATTTACACAACTTACTTTCTCCATTGTTCTTTCTGGTTGGAGAGTGAGGGATGACGGAAATATAGCAGTAGAAAGGATGTTTACATAACTATACCACAACATTCCTTTCTATCATGCGCCATGCCACAATCATTGAAACTATATCTGTTCATTTCTGTAAGTTCAGAAGTTCCTGTGGCTCCAAGGAAGGTGTGCATACTCTACAATGCAAGCTCAACATCTTCTGTTTCATCCAGGGGATCAAGCTCCGACTCCGACCATTGCCATTTTTAAAAAACAGACTTCAAAGACACAGGGTCGGTAATCCCCTTACTCGCCACCTCTGTCTAATCTTACACCAAAGAGGGAGAATACAAGAGATACAATGCTAAATACAGGTTCATACAAGGGGCCTCATTCAAAAAACGTGCATATGCACAGATTCGATTGTAGAGTGCGTGTACACAAAAAAGCCATATCAATGTTCAAATTTATGATGTAGGAAAAAGCTTAGCTCCACATCATGGTAGAGCTGCACAATTCTAGATTAAATGAATCACACTTTAAATTACGAGTTTTATGTCTTATTTTACTGCTGTTCAGGGTTCAATTTAAAGCAAAAAAAATTTAAATTAAAGAAATTTGATAAAAAATTAAAAGCTATGTAAAAATGTAAAGAAAAAAGCATTTATGAATAAATTGTGCAGCTCTATGTCAGGGTCTGGGCAGACAAACCCACTTTTCTGCAGTTCTGCAGGTTTTTGGAAATACTGTACAAGCCATTCTAGCCTTTCGTAAAAGGTCTGGACATTTCCAGGTGCTCATTTATAAATCAGTGACAATATTAGACATTTATTAATGTCTAAATGGAGATCTGAAATGGAGATCTGGAACTGTTCAGCTGTATGTAAATTCAGCATCATTTTCAAAGAGAGGCGTAAATGCAATTTCTGTGCATACGATCATTCCATGAATCGGACATACTCATATAAAAGAGAAGATTGTAAGATACATTTTAGGATGGTTTCTGTGCAACATTGTGTAAATGAGTCTAAATCATGTTCAGCTCATTCAGTCATTCTTTTAGCTAATGTTTTGTTATCCACATCACAGATTTCATAGGGCCCTAGTCTATAGTTTTCATCATGGCTACTCATTTCAACTCTTAAAATAGTCAAGCTAAAATAAACACGGTTTTGTTTTGGGAAAATCTCCTACACCCCACTCCCCAATACACACACATGACAGCTGTATGGGTCCAACGTCATCCCTATGTCATGTTGATGTCCTGTGGCTGCTGGGTGAAGTGTTAGCTTATTTCTGTATAAGAGCAGGGTAGCTTTTACGTTCTGGGCAAAGTTTGACTTATAACACACAATACACAGGAAAACAATTCTTCATAATGAAACACAATGTATTGAACTATTCTACTCAATAAATGACCAACCTATTGAATACTCAAATACACACACAGTTCTGAGGATGAAAAACAGTTGTTTAACTACAGGTCTAAAGTACTTGCTATGACTTCTAGAATCATGACCTGAGAGAATTCACCAAGCGGAGCTTAAGCTTATCGTTGTTGTCGTTGAGTTGTTTGTCTTCAAAGATTGTGCGCAGATTAGAATTGGTAACATGTACAACTTTATATGAAGATCACCATAGCCTGGCCCGTAGGATTCAACGATCTCGATTTGTGATCACGATCAGATTAAGTTCGATCAGCCGTGGGTATACTTTCTCAATCACGTACATAACATGCTGCTGTAAAGTGCACAGCAACAAATCACAACCCAGAGTCCAAAAGGATTAGAGCAATAACATACGCAGTCTCTTTTTGTTTAGCCAAGGATATGATGCCGCTCTCAACAGTTGAGCAAACTGGGTTTAAATATCTGCTAAACATGCTGGACCAGAGGTACGAAATCCCTGGCAGAAAATATTTTTCTCAGACTTCCATTCCACGGCTTTATGAAAAATGCCGTAACAAGTTGGAAACCCGGCTACAAGGTATCAAGCATTTTGAGACCACCTGTCTGAGCCCTATTTGAGTCTGACGATACACAACATTGATGAGGAGTGGGCTCTGCAAAGCACATGCCTGCAGACTGTGTATTTTCCGGACGACCACACAGCTGAAATAATTTGCCAGGGACTTGAGGATGCGCTGGAATCTTGGGGCCTTAGTGAAAACCGACAAGTGTGCATCACCACAGACAGCGGTGCGAACATCGTCAAGGCTGTAGCTCTGGATGGACTCGCTTGCAGTGCTTCGGTCACCGGCTAAACACCGCTATTGGTAAGTATAGACTAAACTAACTTTTGAAATTTAGTATTTTTATGTTCTTTCTGATGCTATATTACAGTGTAGCAATTGTTGTTGAAAGTAAAATGGTAAAAGGATTTTAGGTCAGTTAGTAGCCTTGACTAAATCAAATCAAAACAAATTGTATTATTTATTTATATTTATTGTACAAAGGTCACTCAATGTGAAATGCTTGGTCTGACTCCAATGACTGTGTGCTTAAATGAAAAGTAAATAATGAAATTAAATGAAAAATAATAAAGTACATCTGAAAATGATAGTTAACAACCTCTCACGGTAGGTTAGCTTGGTTAGTTTTGCATATTTTTATGATCACCCTCACTCAGACATGAAAACATTTGAAGTGTGTAATATCCTCTGCTACAAGTCAAATATTAGAGCATATAATGCTACCTACAAGTTAATAACAAAATAGCATTCATTCTCATTCAATACATTATTCTTATTCACTACAAAGCACCAATTTATTTTCTTGTTGTTTGAGGAAAAAACAGCATTTAAAATTATTATATTGAGTATCTCATAACTTATTGAATTTTTTTTTCTTTTTTTCTCCTTTAGAGGGCAGTATGAAGGACCAGAGAATTGACAGGGCTGTCAGTGTTTGCAAGAAAGTGGTCAGTGCTTTTTCTTACTTGTGGAAAAAGAAAAGAGCACTAGCAACTGCTCAAGATGACCTGGAGCTCCCTAAACACAGGTTAATCACTGAATCTCCTACCAGGTGGGGGTCCCGTCATGCCATGATAGCGCGAGTACTGGAGCAGGAGAAGGCTATTGTGAAAGTGTTGTCTGCTGACAGAAAAAGCAGGCACCTCATCCCAACATGGCAAAATGTTGAGGTATTAGAATCTGTACACATGGCCCTAAATCAACTTGCAGACTTCACTGACGCCCTTTCTGGTGAAGCATATGTCAGTGTCTCATGTGTGAAACCTGTCCTTCAGCTTTTCAATGAGGAAGTCTTGAAGCCGGAAGATGATGACACAGAGCTTACCAAGGCCATCAAGACTGCTGTCATTACATATTTGAACGAGAAATTCAGTGATGATGCCACTGAAGACCTCCTATGCATGACAACCCTTGTTGATCCTCGCTTTAAGACTCACTACAACCAGGCTGACAAAATAGAGGCTATGCGGGCCAATGCCGTCTCGCAGATACTAGATGAATGAAAGAGCTCAGAGTCTATCTCTGGCCCTAACGCTCAATCAGAAGCATCAACTTCAGCTGCACCAGTCATCCACAAAAAGACACTTGACAGCTTCAGTTGCTACTGCTGGCCTCACAGACCACCAGGATGTTGAGGCTGAACTGAACAGTTACCTGCAATCTGCAAATGCAGACAGTGAGTCCAATCCTCGGGATATGCTGTGCAGTGGGTCTTCCACCATTCCAAAGGTGAGCCTTCTTGCAAAGCGGTACCTTTGCATACCTGCCACTAGGTTGCCCTCAGAGAGAGCTTTTAGCACAGGTGGCAATATTGTTACCTGCCACAGGGCAGCTTTAAAGCCAGATGCTGTGGACAGACTTATCTTTCTGGCCAAAAACCTCGCAAGGTTTTTGACTCTATCTGTGATCCTGAACCCGAGTGGCCGGATCTGCCAGACACTGCCTGTGATCCTGAACCCGAGTGGCTGGATCCTCCAGACCCTGTACCATGATGGTGGCTAAACAAACTCAGGGTTACAAGATTAGTTTTGAGTTGACAAAACCAAACCACTACAGTCTGGATTTGTTGGTACCATGAAGCTTGTCATCAACTTTCTCTTGGCTTGTTTCTGAGTTAGTGGAGTGCGCATGCACATGAACCTGTGACATCGGTGATGAACAGCCAATCACAAGCCTTGAAACTGATTCACTTCTCACTATCAAAGATTAAAAGATTGAACAATTAAGACAAGAAAAAAAGTAATTTGTGAAGTTACTTTAAAAAATAAATAATATTGTCAAGTTATAGTGTATTATTATTTAGTTATCTAGTATAACATTACAACACTACATAGATAAAACATTTAAAAATCTAAACTTGTATGTAGTCATGTTTACAGCTACTGATTCTAAAACTTGTTTATACTGCATATTACTTATATGTTAATATTAATTTAAAATAAAAGCTTAATTATTATTAAATTAAGCTGGCTTGTGTAAAGGATTATAGATAACAATTCTATAAATAAGTAATTGATAAAAATAATGATCTCTTTACTATGTAGCATCCTTTAATTTGGAGTAAGAGAAGCTGGGGGAGTGGCTTAATTGCATCAGACATGTGAAACTTTGCTTGAAGCTGACTGGTCAAATTTTAGTTTGTGATCTCTAACCCAGAACATAACCTGCCAATTTCATGGTACCTAAAACCCAGGATTGGTGCAAACTAAACTGATAAACTAGCCTGCTAAACCGGCTTCATAGTACAGGCCCCTAGAAAGAAATCTGATGACAACTTGTCTCGGAGTGCTACTGTCCCTTGCCTCCTTCAGTTTACTGATCCTGTGTATGACATCTGCACCATCAATTTCAAAAGTGTGGTGTGCCTATAAAAATATAAAATAAAAAATCTATAAAATAAATTTCAAAAGCAATTGTTGTAACTCTAGAACAAATCCTTTTTGCAACTTCACAATACTAAACCACTTTAACCATAACTATTGATGGTTAAGCCTCAGGATGTACCTTCATTAGGTGATGATGTCCGTTTAGAACCATTTAAATTATTTGTTTCAATTGCTATGACTCACTTTAATTTCACATTTAAAGTACCTTTTATTGTCAGTATCCAACGTTTTATGTTTAATATATCAAATATCAAATCAGAATTTCATAATTTTGAACACCTGCCAAGAAATATAAAACTGTTATGCCTCTTGTTTTTGTCTTTATTTTTGGTTCTTTGTTATACTTTTGGGTTAAATGTTTGCTTTAAATTGGTTGGCAGGCCTGTACATTAAGTTAAAAGTTGATATGTGAAAAGAATAATTAACTTTAACATAACATTTGTCATGTAATGACATGGATCTAATAAACTTGGCCACAGTGTACATGTAGACTGTACAATGATGCAACCTATTGACTCGCTACGATGCAAGTTACCATAGAAAAATGCAACATCCACCAGTACACCAGTGCTAAACAAATATAGCATGATGAGTCACACAGTAACAGTTGTATTTTTCTTTATGCACTTTTTTTAAAAAGTGGAAGTTGGCTAAGAAGAAGGGATAAGAGCGTGGGGTAAGCAGTTACGTTTTGGTACCATGTTGCACTGATTTCATGACACATTTGTATTGGGTGGTCAGTAAACGTGCGTCATAACAGCAAAAACACTCTGATGAGCACGCTGTTGATGATCACCACCACAGTTGTTTTACGATGACAAACTGGGAAAGCCGAATATTGTGCAGTGTTTAGTGCTGAAGGGAACTGTACAGTGATAGGTGTCCAGGTGGAGGACTTTTTAAAAGATGCAACAAGCAGACGAATATGCGTTAGACTTGGTCCTATATCAAGACTCTTTAGAGGACGTGAACCCTCTATTGTCAGGGATATAAAAAAAAAATCTAAATTCTGGCTATGTATCTTACATTAGCAGATCTATTTCCCCATTACAGATCAAGTACCAACAAAATTAAATTGGTGTTTCTTAACATTGAATGACTACCAGACTGCCACGGTTAAAGTTAAAAATCTTTGTTTGTGTTCTGCTGAGGAAACAAAGTC
>JAUMHQ010042141.1:0-11285 GCA_032361165.1 Enteromius paludinosus | reverse complement strand
AAATAATGATATACAGCGAGTTTAATTAATTTTGAAATGTAACGCAAGTACATTGTAAGTAACTGTAATTAAAATACATAAAAATGAACAGTAATCAGTTACTCTACTTTTTCAGTGAAAAAGTAATTTAATTACATTAATGCGTTACTTAGTAACGCGTTACACCCAACACTGCACCCTGCTGAAGCATGCAGTGTGAAACCGGTGCGAGTGGGCAAGCGCGTGTACACGTGACATTAATGTCTGCATCGTGCATCTTAAAATGCGTGCATAAGACGGAGAGGGAGTGTGAGAGACCATGCATGCATATGAACTGTGTGTGCCTGTTCATAGCGCGTGCTAGACAGAGAGCATCCTGATTGGTTTACTTATCAGCTTTCAGTGTGGGCGGGCTTTTATTTCTTTTCTCGGGGAGTGAAGTTATCAGTTTAGTGCAGCAGCCTACGAGATCGCCGTGGCAGAGGGACTCGACTGTAGACAGCATAACAAACATTGCAATAGTTTTGAAAAAAAAAATCTGCCTTTTCATTACACCAGAGAAAAACTTAAAAAATAACCATGACGCAGTCTCCATGCAACAATAATGATAGAAGCCTAGCCTATAGACTATAAAAGTCTACCATAGTTTTGACATATCTTTAGAAGTACAATTTGAATATATTAGTTGGGTCTGTAAAATGAGATTTACACCCATGCCCAAACAGGGCAAACTTGGCCTTGCCCCTCCACTTTTCCCAAATACACGACTGTGGCCTTCGCAAACTCACACTTCAACACATTAACAGTTCATCACAAGTCTGACTGTAGACTTGTAGTCATCCAAATACACAGCACATCCTCTAAACCCAGAAATAACTTGATTCATCAATCGCTGAAACGTTGCTGGTGCATTTCGCAACCCAAAACTCATAACCTTGTACGAAAATAATCCTGATGGTACAATAAAAGCTGAAATATCTCAAGCTCTTTCACTTAGAGGCATTTATTTATTTCGTAGATACTCTACAATAGCGCTTGCGAATGGGAGCTGAATCTCCCACATCAATGTCATTTGAAACGTTTCACCAATTGAAACGGTGAACCCACAATAGGCAACAAAGCAAGGACCTGATCACCCGACTTACACGAACGCAACTCTGTACGACGATCGAAAAGTCATTTCATTCGATCTTGTGCTTTGCTCAAAGACTCTTTAGCCAACTGGCATGCTTCAAAAATCCGCCTGCGGAAATTACTTACATATGCCAGAACATTTTCAGGTGGATAATTTTTTTTCCAATCAGCAGACAAAACAAATAACGGACCCCATACATCATGACCAAAAACAAGGCCGTTTGGACTAAATCCAGTACTTTCCTGGTTGGCTTCCTTGGGCTGACATCATTAACCAAGGTAACCCAGTTTCCCAGTCTTTACCCATCTGAACACAATATGATCTTAGCAAAGATTTAAACGTTTGGGCTGTTCAAAGGGTTGGCTAATAGCAGGTATTGGGTAAAGAGGAGCTGGTTTGGCTTACCAGTAAGCTGACACGTTTGACAAGACTTGCCATATTTAGACACATCACGCTTCAGTTTTGGCCAAAAGAAGTTTTTCAAAAGCAACCTGTTTTTTCGCTCCCAAATGTCCAGACGTATCATGTGCCATTTTTAAAACAACTTAGACGGAGTGACTGAGGTACTACAACTTGTACTACAGGATCGGCAATTACAAATTCTCCATGTGGCATCCACTTTCGACACAACACATCCTCCTCCAGATAATACCCAGAAGGAAGATCCACAATTGTATCGCAGGAAACAACTCGATCAAACAACTCGGCAAGAGTAGAGTCAGTTTTCTGTTCTTTAATCAAATCATTTGTGACACAGACAAGATGGAGGGAATTTCTAGAGGTGTACCTTTTTATTGCAGGCTTAAGATCAGACCAGATTTGGCGAAACATTTTGGGATCAACCCCAAATTAGCCACAAGACCAGAATTATACGAAGATAACGTTCAACGTCTAGTTGTTGTTGTTGAAACTGAAGTTTAGACATCTCAACACGACTTTGTATTTCCCACATTATTTCTTTCATCTCTTTTTAAAATAACAACAACTGTTTTTGTTGCACAAATGTTATTTCACAAGTATTTCAGATGCGCACTGAATAACTGTGGACAACCTTGCTGCTTTCATTATTGTAGCATGGAGACTGCATCATGGTTTTTTTAAGTTATACGTTTTTCTCTGGTTTAATGAAAAGGCAGATTTTTTCTTCAAAACTATTGCAATGTTTGTTATGTTGTTTACAGTCGAGTCACTCTCTCTCTCTGCCACGATGATCTCGTTGGCTGCGCTGAACTGATAACTTCGGTCCACGAGAAAAAAAATAAAAGCCCGCCCATATTCAAAGCTGATTGGCTAATTTTGCTTAAGAAACCGATCAGGAAGCTCTCTGTCTAGTACGCGCTATGAACAGGCACACACACACACAGTTCACATGCACGGCATGCAAGGTCTCTCTGTGCACGCGCTTGCCCACTTGGTCTAGATTCTGGGGTATTTTATGCAATTTGTGGGCATCAGAGAGCCACTATCATTATAAGGGAGACTTCTGAATCTTCCGGCAGACTTGGAATGTCTGCCGTTAATGTTAACATTATGCCAAGTCGCCACAAATAAAACAATGCATGGGAAACGGCTTTTGCGTGCTAGTTGCAGTGCACTATGCAACAAGCTACTGCAAAAATGCTAACGTTAAATAGAAGTAACGTTTTAATCGCTAACAAAGCATAATCAGCATTTTTGTCACAACTAATTTATTAACGAATCAGCATTAACTACATTAAAGAGAATCGCTTTATTTAAAGTGAATAAAATTCCCTACTTACTGGAGTTCAATAACTAGTTAATGTACAGAGACGCAGTCACAAACCTGACTTGCAGGTGTTGCGTAGGTAGGTGAGCTGAACTGGGATAGTAGGCTGTGGGCCAAACCACTGTGAGGAAGGGTAGGGGGAGCTCAACTATTTTGAAATGCATTTTTTTGCGTTTGTATTTCCACTTACACAATAATTTTTTAGGTATAAGTACGTGTACTTTTCACAATAGACAGTGCGATTTTTATTCATTAGGATTTTTGGGATTTATGCCCATGGGCCATGTTCAAATCAAACAGAAGGCTATTAAATTAAAAAAAATATATATTTGAGGAGAATATAACTGGAATAAACAATTCCCTCTAACTAAATTTCAAAACTACCTAAACTCAACCCTAGTCTTCGCACTGTTACTTGCAGCGGGTTCTTATACACTATAAACCAGTGTTTGCAATAGCGACCGCTTAACGAGTCACCGTTACCAAACACGGACGTGTTCCCGAGACAACTGCTCTAACTGCTATCACCGTACAAACAAAAAAAACTAAAAAAAAAAAATCGAAGTATCCTACTAAGTATACCTCGCTAAACCTACCCAGGGAAAAGCATAATCCAAAACAATTTCTCCTCAAATATACAAGAACAGCCAACACTTACCAAAATCAAAGTCAAGCTCCCGCAAACTAAGCACCCAACCGGCCGAAATAATCCTCCAAATAATTTGGAAAAACAATACAAATGTTACTCAAAAAATTCATACTTAACGAATTTATTTTCAATTTAATTAAATACCCCAAATAAATGAACCTTACTATTCTAATTACTTAAAAAGCTAACGAATTTGTCACCAAAAAAATCAACAAAAGACCAACAAATCAATTACCCTTCATATAATATAACAAAATTTGACTTACGGACGAGCCCCCATATTTGTCACGACAGGCTCAAAGCCGTGGCAGATCAATGGAGGACTAAGTTGAGTTGGTTGAGGTTCAAAGAAAATAATTTATTAACATAAGTAAAAGAAACACATAAAACACAAAATCAACATAAACAATATTTTGGTCGGAGCATTATGTCAAAGCATCCGACCGAACCAAGTTTAACAAATAACAAAATCTAAATAAACAAAACAAGAAGCGGGAGCCAACGCATAACAACACAGCCCCAACATTTATGGTAGGAAGAACAGGTGGAGATCGTTCACTTGATGGGTCTCCTGGCCCTGCCCACTGGCCGGCCGTAGTAGTAAGAACCGGAGACCTGTCACAGTGATAGCATCTATTCTCCAGGAAGAATGTGCTGAGAGTTCAGGAGGTTCAGGTTGCCTATGAGGCGCGGGCACTGCAGGGTGCACTTGCAGCGCGGGCTCAGGAAGGCTCTCCTGGCTGTTTATGACCCTTTTGATCCTCCATAGGGCCTGTCGGCAGGTCTGGTTGGACTGTGGACGGTGGGCTGGTTCCGGCTCGTGCCTGGAAGACACCAGAAGATAGCTTCTCTCCAACACAGTCCCAAAGTGTCGGGGAGATCCATAGGGCAGTGACCACAGACCTCAAGCCGAAACAGATGTATGAGGGTGGCATCATCCAACTCAACCTCCACGGCCAGCTGACAAAACTGCTCAGTGAAGGAGTAAAAGGGGAGAAAAAACTAAACTAAACAGACAGAGATAATAATAGTGTTATTGTAGATTTTCAGTGCATTCTGAGTAATATTCGCCTTCTGTAAATCTAAATACTAAAGTAACTTTAGGCTACTTTAGGCTACTGAATGACCACAAAAAACAACAACAACCACACACACCTCTGTACCTCTGTGAAAGATGAAAAATAGCTATGGTAAAATTTTATTTTTTCTTTATTTTTTAAGCTTTATCTGTTGTATTCTGTTGTTATTTGCAAGATATAAAGTCAAGTTAAAGTTTCTGTAAGAATATAAGGGGACGTTCACATGTGGGTGTCTTTTGCACACTCAAGTTAAAGTGAATTAGATAGCAAAGCTACTGCAAGCAATTTTTAGTGCTAGAAATCCATTAATTCTTAACTGAAACTTCTGTGTTTTCCCAGATAGCGCAGAAGGGTTGCTTAGAGACGGCAGATGATAACGGAGCACAAGCATTCAAAAGTTTTGGGAAAAATGGAGAACGATTTTCAAGAAGGTCAGTATTTATTAACAGAATTCAGAATCTCACAACTGAGTAGGCAAATGGGAAAACGTGAACTTAAGCAATTCTTCTTGTTTAGGGATAAACAATATGAGCGATGTCCGGATCTTACATATGTAAAAATTAGTGTAAGTATCTTACAGTGTTTTGGATCAGAGTTTCAGTGCTCGGCTCAGTGACAAGGTAGGTGAACAATCCCATGAAGGCAGGCAGACAAAGGCATAGTTTGAAGGTTGTTACCTTGAGCTCAGCCAAGGAGCTACTGGGGATTGTGGCTTTTAACTAGTGCCAGTGATCGGTCACAGGTGTCTTTCATCAACCATGATAGAGAGCGGGTGTCTGTGAAGGTGCGTCCTCGCACCTAGCAACATCCCATGGGGAGGGGTGAGAGTATCCTGGAGGCCGTACAGGGCAGAGTCACTGGGAGGTCATGGTGGATCTGGGGCTGCCTGTGGCTGCTGCAGGACACTGCCCCCCGCAAAAACATTTTCTTGGGGAAACTGGAAACTGGAATCGGGATCGGTGCTCCTGGCCGTAAACTAGGAACTGGGATCGGGATCGGGATCGGCACTCCCGGCCATAAAATAGG
Organism: Enteromius paludinosus; assembly: GCA_032361165.1. NCBI lineage: Eukaryota > Metazoa > Chordata > Actinopteri > Cypriniformes > Cyprinidae > Enteromius > Enteromius paludinosus. The sequence continues at coordinate 5,670 of JAUMHQ010042141.1, read as the reverse complement.
GACTGGATTTGGGAACGGCTCTCCTGGCCATAATTCTGGAACTGGGATCAGCTCTACTGGCTGTGACTCAGGAACTGGATCTGGGATTGGCTCTACTGGCTGTAAACTAGGGGCTGGAATCGTGATTGGCCATAAATCAAGAACTAGATTCAGGAACGGCTCTCCTGGCCAAGACTCTGGAACTGGACTGGGAAATTGCGGATCGGAATCAGCGGGGATTAGAGCTGGCATATCAGACCACAAATCAGGATCTGAACTTGATATCTGGATCTGTGTTTGAAGAGTTTATTTTCTAGTTCTAATTTTCCTCCATATGATGCAGTTTTCTGGGGAGTTGGCACTGACTTGACTCCATATTGCGCTGATTTTGCAGGGAATTCATGCTGTATGGCGAGGCACTAGCCACAATGGAGGAGCAGAGCATTTGAATCGTGCCGTGCGTGCAGAACAGAAAAAAAAAAAAATGTTAGCAGCTACAGTGGAAAACTGACTGGATATCTAAAACTCGTTGCCACACCCATAAGTAACCTAATTGTGTGTGAACACAACCGTATGAGTCCCGTATTAAGGACTCAAATACAGGACTGACAACTGTATTCTTTTCCTGTGTGAACGTGGCCAAAGTACATTTTAAATGACATGATTCACACAAGAAATTATTTACTAAGGGTGTGATCAGGCTAGTCAATAGAACTGCACTTTGGTGGGCTCGGTTTGGATTGCCTTGTGTGACTACACCCTAAGTCACTTTTGTATAACATTTCTTGGCTTTTCACAATTTAAATTGACAAAGAAAGGGATTAAGGGATAAAAAAAAAAAAAAAACAGGAAAGAAGGGTGAGAACAAGCAAACCTAAAGAACACTCCCTTCACCCATGTCCCCTAGGCTGGTACATCCAGTACATGATAAGACAAAGGCAAGTTAATACAAAATCAGAATGGAATAATACAGTTTTTTTTTTAACTTCACACATTCAATGCATCTTCAATATCTAAATTTTTAACAAAATCCAAAAACACCTCCCAGATATCCAAGAATTCAGACAATTTCTTTCTTATTACATATGTGAGTTTTTCAAGAGCCGGACGTTATTAGGTTTTTAAGCCATAGACCGATGGTAGGGCAGTTTGTATTTTTCCAATACAGGGCAATAGAGCGTCATGCTTGAATTAGACACAAATTCACTTACTTTCTCTCCTTAGTGGGAAAGGGAACAGGCTGCGACCTCCTTCTGGGCGGAGCAGGTGGCGGAGAAGCCCACCGGGGCGGAACAGGCGGCAGAGACCTCCCTCTGGGCGGTGCTGACGACGGGAACGCCCACCTGGGTGAAACAGACAGCGAGGCCATCTTCCCGGGCAGCAGGGTCCCATTGGTTCGGCCTGACCGTGACAGAGCCCTCTTGGGGCCACCAGGCTGACTTTGCACCCTTGAAAACCAACCAGTCAGAGACAACGCCCTTCGAAACCAGACCGGGAATGAATGCGCCCTTCATGACCACACCGACTCTGACATTGTCCTCTGTGACTGGATAGACTGTGATGGCACCCCAGGGACCTCCATGGGCACTGCAGCCCCCAATGGGGACTTTGGAGATTCTACGGCTAGAGCCGACATCTCCAGAGGTCGTGCAGCCACTGGCGGACCCAACGGAGTCTCTGAGTCACACACGGATTCTTGCGGCTCGGGCCATGGGGCCTCACAGTCTTCATGGAGCTCAGATGAGGCCAGTAGCTGAGGATCTGGATCACTGACCGAGTCTGGCGGATCCGGCCCCTCTAGTTCCGGATCACAGACAGCGTCTGGCAGATCAGGCCATTTGGGTTCCGGATCACAGACAGAGTCTGGCGGATCCGGCCATTCAAAATCGGGGTCACAGGCCTCAGATAATTCAACTGGCCGGGAAACGACTGGATTTGACACAGCCCCTCGTACTGTGCTATGGGAGTGAGACCTGTTAACGACTTGCTAGACACCGTGAGGGCCTCCTGCAGCTTCTCAGGCTGCATTTCTGGGACCAATTGAGTCAGACACGGCTCCTCGTACCATGCTACGGGGTTGAGACCCGTTACATGCGGGCTAGGAACCGCGAGGACCTTCAGCATCTCGTCTGGCTGCGTGACTGGGACTGACTGAGGTGAACACGACCCCTCGTATCGTGCTACGGGGCTGGCCCCCGTTACTGGCTGGCTTGACACCATGAGGGCCTTCTGCAGCTTCTCAGGCTGCGTAACCGGGACAGACTGGACATGACACGATTCCTCGTATCGTGCTACGGGGCTGGCACCCGTTACTGACTGGTTTGAAATCGTGAGGGCCTTCCGCAGCATGTCAGGCTGCGTAATCGGAGCAGACTGGGTAACACATGACTCCACTGAGGTGGCTGACAGCTCCCCTAGCTGTAGCCCTATGCTCAACTGAACATCACTCAGCCCCTCTTGCTGAGTGAAGGTACCAGCGCCCTCTGTGGGCGTCTCAGGAACCATTGGCGTGGAAGTCAGTTCCTCAGGCTGTAAAACCTGAACTGACTGGGCAGAAAACAGCACCCCTGGCTGTATAACTGGAACCGACTGGGCTTGAAACAGTCTCTTAGGCTAAGAAACTGGGACCAATAGAGCCTTACATAGCTTGCCATACTGTGAAATGGGGCTGGGGACCGTTATTGGGGGACCGTGCAGTTCTGATGCAGGTTTAATTGAAAGCAGCTCTCCAGGCTGCACTACCGACAATGAGGGAATAGGAGAAACAGAATATGGCTCACCTGATCTCAATGTTCGAGGCTTAAATGGCTTGCTATATTCCTTGTGAGTATGGAGATGAGGTGAAACTGCGGGGGGTTTACACGGTGCTGGCGCCCCCGAGGTTGAATTGGCGTCTGCTTTCTCGGCCGCCATTTTGAACGCTAGCTGGAATATACTAGCGATCTTCCTTCCCTCGTCCAGTGATGCGATCGCTGGTGGAAAATTCGGGATTGCAGGAGTCTGGCACTGCGTTCCAGGCCGCGAAAACGAAACCGAAACCGCATCCCGCGGCTCGGTTACACAGGGAGATCTCGGAGGTGGACCTTGCTGGACGGCGAGACAGGATCCGGAGAACTGGCGTGTGATGTGCTGGATTCTTGTTGGCTCGTCAATCTGTAACGATTGAGACACGGGAAGGCGTTCGGATCCATGTGCAAACATTTAATGGAAACACACACACACACAGAGTATAGTCACAGGCAGTTATCAACGTCAAGCGGGGATATCAGAGATACAGGCAAGAGAATAATCCAAGTTCATGGCAAAGGGTCAGGCAATGAGACCAGTCCAGAGGAGCGAGGCAAGAGCGAGAGTCCGAGGGCAGGCTCCAGGAACACGGGAAAACACAGATGGCTTGACAACGGGGAAAACAGACGTACATCCAACACTGACGAGCGACTAACAAGGATATCCGGGGTATTTATATATGTGACATAAGGCGGGGAAACAATGAATCACCTTGACAACAAACAAGAGGGGCGGAGACATGAACAAGCAACAAAGACAGCAGACAAGGTGTTTTCACCCAAGAACAAAGAGACATGGGGCAACACCGTATAGGAAAGCTGCATTTGCGTGCCCAACTAAGTAATCAATATGTGTCATGTATTGCATTCGTATTCTGTGTTGTTTTCTTTTATTATCATTACGATTTCTAAATGCGTGTGTGTGTGTATTGAATGAACGAATGAATGAAGCGTAGACAGAATCAGGGAAAGGTTATTAAATATACTCAAACTTTTGATACACCCTCTTCTGGACCGTGTTTTAATACATGTTAATGAACCAGAATATGTATTTGAGGAAAGCCAATCTGGAAAGGGAGGACCGCCTGCAACACACGCTGATTGGTCCTACCACTTTGTGGGAGGGACGAAATCCCACAGGTTAAAACGTGTTGCACACGGTTCAAAATCAGGAGTGCGAAAACAACACCAGAGACTCGACGAGAAACCCACAACATCGGCTTGAAGACAACATCATCCGCGCACTCTAAAGGACTCGCAACTCTACATGTTGGAAGAAAGGGAAGCCGCGGTGCAGCTCCGCAAAGCAATGCGGAGAAACTTAGAACTTAGAGAAGTTCAAGCCAGTCACTCTCTGTCAAGAAACCAGACGCCTCCGCTTCCTCCCTCCTTGACAACACCGTAAGAACTGTTTGACAAACTACAGAAGATCCAAACAGCCAACTGCAACGAACTCACAAAACCCATCCTCTACAAGAGCAAGGACACCCAGAACCTGCTTCAGACGAGAGCATCCACGGATTGGTAACATAACTGTTTCCCTTCTTTACTAACGGTGCCACTAAGATCTGAAGTTAAACTAGGGACAAATTCTCTGCTTGAGTGTTTACTTGTCGGTTGTGTTTTCAGATGAGTAATAGCAAATGTTTGATCATCTCAGAAACTTTACTTCCCATCTTTAGACAGTGTGAGTGAATGTGTACGTATGAATGTGTCATGTTAATCCTTGGTAGTAGTGTGTCTATAGTAGATTAGTTTTCAACGAATAAATTGTGTTTCATTTATTAAGAACTAACTGTCTTGTGTATTGTGTTTGGAAAGTCAATATTGCCAATGGATCCTAAGCTACCTGCTTTGACAGATAGAAACCCTTCAGTTCTTTAGTTTGTTGGCCACTGTTAAACTACATTAAAGTAACTGTGTAAATATACTTTTGATTAAAATGCTGGTCAGATTAATCAAACTGGGTGTATTTCAGGTTTCAAACCTATGATAAACTGCAGTTAAATGACTCTTTGAGCTCATTTGCTTAGACTATCCCTAGAGCTAATCTAAAGGAAAATTTTTAATTGTAAGATTTTTCCCCAAAATTGATTAATAAATTAATTTGTTAGATAATTTCCCTTTAATATCTTACATACGCCTTTCACCCAGTGAGCCTCCTTGCACAGACCACTTAGGACTAAGAGCTCGCTCAACAAGGAGAGTTGCCTCATTCTATGCATTGGCTCATGGCGCCTCTCTAGCAGATATCTGTAGGGCTGTGGGCTGGGCAACACTCAACACCTTTGCCAGGTTTTACGACCTCCGTGTAGAGGACGTGTCCTTCACTGAAGACAGCAGGTGAGCGGGAGATCGGCCGGCGCCTTATCTCAGCGTTTCCCTTAACTAAGTGAATCTGATTCCTCCCTGATTTTGACCAGCAGGTGTCGCCAAAGTGTGGTGTTACAAATGCTTCAAAACAGTGAATCATTTTGCAAAGCAGTTGGTTCAATTTCATCACAGCTTTGAAAAGATTTGTTTGTCTAAACCCTGCCAGCCTGACAGCAACAATTCAAAGATCTTCAAAAGTGAGTGGAATCTGTGATGAATTTACTTGCCCTCTTATGTGTACATATTCTAGAGGGTAGGCTGGGGAGCACCAAAGAACAAAACCAGACAGTTGTAGATGAACACAGAACGTCTCGGTTACGTATTGTAACCTTCGTTCCCTGAAGAAGGGAACGGAGACGTCACATCGGTGACCGACAAATAGGAATCTCGCTTCGAGATGCCAAACAAACAATGATTTTCATTGGCACACGCTGATTAGAATCAGCTGAACCCAATCGCCTTGCGAGTATAAGTAGGGCAGCGATACCAGCATTCATTAGTTTTTCGCTGAGGAGCCGAGCCGGTGTTACGG
>JAUMHQ010042140.1:0-11287 GCA_032361165.1 Enteromius paludinosus | reverse complement strand
TATTCGGCGGATTTTGGCCAAAAGTTTAGATCAAGAACAACGCACTGTCACTTTAATTCAGTGTATAAGCGGCGCAGCAAAAATAGACTCAGCGCCGAAACTATCGCGGCACAGACGCTTCTGCTCCTGCTACACGCTGACGCGCCGCCCCTGCGTGCTGTGTGAAAGCTGTCATCTGTTAACATGGGCGCCGAAAAAATACGTGCTTGTTACGCCTACCGTGTGTGGCAAATGACATCAGAAGCTTCAGTATGTTATAACCGGTTATGGTCTATTACTGAACCGATACCGAATCGTCCTCGTCTGCATCGCAATGCATCGTAGAAACAATTAATTTTGACACCCCTAGAATATACTGATGCATGTGTTTGTATTTGTATGTACATAATAAATATACACACATATTATGGATACAAAAATACATGTGTAAGTAAAACTAATCGTAATTAATCATGTGACAGCACAAATTTTAATATAAGACTCCTGTACTTACATTTTTCGCCAGCAGGATTTAACTGTCCCATGCTTACCAACCAAATCTTCACACTGTTTTCTTTGACATTTTATATACAAGTTCATCCGTGCATAGAACAAAAATCAAATTTCTTTTGTCTGTCCTTGTTGTCATAGGAGCTGCAGCTGGAGCATGCGAGGCAGGCATTCGCACAGAAAGACAAGGTCAAGAGTGGCGCTGTTTCTGCCCTGGACTTCAGTGACATCATGTCCACCATCAGACACCACATGCTCACACCCTTTGTGGAGGAAAACCTTGTGTCTGTAAGTATGCACAGCTCTGTTTTCCATCTTGTGAGACGTTTGATGTGAAGTTACTGGGAAAGGGGAGTTTAGTTTTAACCCTGATTAAACACCTGAACCAGCTAATCAGATCCTTCAGGCTGGATAGGTATCAGGGCTTGCAAAATTTCAAAATCTCTGGTAGCCCATAATCTTCTTTTTGCCTCATAGTCTGATTTTTCAGAACTTCTCCGCTTTAGTCTGCTTTTCTTTGGCCGTCCCTTCTTCACCCTGACCTGTCATATTTAGCTCAGCAGAACTAAAATACCTTCGTAAATCCATGTGCCGCTTATTTTTACCCTGCTGAAAAAGCATGTATGCTTGGATGATGGTATGCTGGTTTAAGCTGGTTTATGATTTACTATTGATACCCAGTAGAATCAATAAGAACAGCTAAACCATCCTAGAGTAGTTCATTTTCTTGATAATAAGCAAAATATGTTTGCTGCATAAATCAGATGGATTTATTAAAAATGCAAACTCATTCTCTTCCAGCAGGAGGTGCTTTAAGCTCGAGAACCCAGAGGTTCCCCCGTTAAGGGCTGTAGACAAAGCAGCTCTGAGCTTACAAACGCTGCGTTATATGCAGGATGAAATGAACATGATATTTACTAAATACAGTCTTCCCTCAGAAAATACAGGGAACTTCGGGCTACCTTTTTTTCCAAACCCTGGGTATGTGTGTTGTAGGTAAACACTACTCCAGGAACACCCCTGGTTTAAATGTATCCTCTTAAATGTGTCCTCTTAGGCAGCAGGTGGTGGCACCTCTCACATGGTGAGCTTCTCCTACTTCAATGCCTTCAACTCTCTCCTGAACAACATGGAACTGATCCGGAAAATCTACAGCACTCTGGCTGGGTCTCGCAAGGATACGCTCGTCACTAAAGGTGCGCACTATCTGTAATACTTTCCGTTTCTGCTCATCTGCACATCAAAAATACTTGACAAATTATCTAAAGTTTTCTTCATCTGTAGAGGAGTTTGTTCATGCTGCAAATAAGTTTGGCCAGATTACCCCTATGGAAATCGACATCCTGTTCCTGCTATCAGGACTGCACTCCCAAACAGGGTACTTTTTCCTTATAAAAAAGAAAAAAACAAGATCCACACATACTATGAGCAATATTATCAGCTCATCATGTGTTTGTTTATGTTGATATATAGACGATTAAACCTGACTGATATAGAGAGGATAGCACCACTGGAGGAAGGAGCCCTGCCATATAATCTAGCTGAGGTGCAGAGACAGGTGGGTTTATCTTTATGACCGGTCAGATAAGAGACTATATTAGGGGTTGTGTAAATGTGTACATTGCCGGGAGAATATTGTGACGTTATCAGTTAGTTTGCCTTAGCTAATATAACTAATTATGGCACAGAACACACTTTGACTACTAGGGGTTTAGTACCACTCTCCCTTTCTTCAGAAGATATAAAAATCAGGCTTAAACTTAATAATCAGGCAGCTGTCATATATCTCAGATCCAGATTGGCACAGAAGTATTGTGCGTTTAGTTCGATGCCTCACATGCTTACCTTCTTGCTCTCTTTCTGTCGTTGCAGCACTCGCATGCGGATGCTTCTCGGTCTGTGTGGCTGCAGGCAGCAGAGTCGGCGTACAGGTTTACTCTGGGCTCCATCGCTGGAGGTTCGAGTTCTGCTCATTTCTTATCTTAAAGACCCCACAAAATCAGTACAGTTTTCCATTTTATTATGCATTTCATTATGACAAAGGAAGTTAATAACAGAATGTGTCCAGGGGACATCCCCTATTTTAGTGCACGTGACAGATGATCACATTGGTCTCATTCACAAATATTTCCGTTAATTATTTAAGGATGTTTTTACTAATAAATCATAATTCATTAAAAACGTTCGTAATGTAATTCTAAATGTACCAAAAAAATTCAAGAACAACTTAAACCACACGTACCCCATAATCATGTATGCCTGGGACCTAATGAACTTAAATAAAGAACCCTACATTTAAATACACCCTAAAAATTTATAATATGGTATTAGTGGTCCAATTATATAACTATGTATGTATATATATACAAAATACACACTCATCGTCCACTTTTAGGCATCAAATCATCATATTAGAGTAATTTCTGAAGGATCATGTGACACTGAAGACTAGAGTAACGATGCTGAAAATTCAGCTTTGATCACAGAAATAAATTAGATATTAAGATATGTTCCAATAAAAAAAATATATATTTTATAATTGTAATGGTTTCAAAATATTACTGTTTTTATTGAATGCTAGTGAATGTTTTTCAAAGGAGCAATATTGTTTTCCACAGCCTCTTTAAGCGCACAAGATACGCTGTTTTCAGTGGGTGTGTGTAATTGCACTTTAATTAAATGTAATTCATCCTGTGTGTTTCCAGCCACGGGTGCCACAGCGGTGTACCCCATAGACCTGGTGAAGACCCGTATGCAGAACCAGCGCTCCACCGGCTCCTTCGTAGGAGAGCTCATGTACAAGAACAGCTTTGACTGCGCCAAGAAAGTCCTGCGATACGAGGGCTTCTTCGGCTTTTATAGAGGTTGGATTCATCTTATGCTATGCTATGTCTGTCTTCATGTTTCTTAACCTTGCGCTCACTTTTCTTTTCTACTTCTTTCTTTGTTTGTCTCTTTTTTATTTGTTGTTGTTGTTTTTTTCCCTCCACAGGTCTTCTACCCCAGCTCATTGGAGTGGCTCCAGAAAAAGCCATCAAGCTCACTGTGAGTGTCATTAAACGTCCTGTGGAAAGCCATAGATGTCCGTAAAGCCAATTACACGAGTCCCTCTGTGTCTGTCTTCCAGGTCAATGACTTTGTGAGAGACAAATTTACCACAAAAGATAATACGATACCTTTGGCTGCCGAGATTCTCGCTGGTGGATGTGTGAGTATAAGAGAATATTTAAAAAAAAAAACATTCACAAAATGTTTCTGACCCTAAACGTTTGAATTGGAAACTGTTTGAAATCGTTAAACTGGGTTACGTTTTATGAAAATTGTTTTGTGTTTCCAGGCCGGTGGGTCACAGGTTATCTTCACCAATCCTCTGGAGATCGTTAAGATTCGTCTTCAGGTTGCTGGTGAGATCACTACAGGCCCCAGAGTGAGCGCTCTCAGCGTAATCAGAGATCTTGGCTTTTTTGGCCTCTACAAGGTGGAGAAAGCAGCAATTTTTTTTTCTTTTTTTTTGAATTGCATTTAAAATAGAGTTGATGGCTTTGTGAAAACAATGTCTCATAAATGTTACTGTTTTTCCTCCACAGGGTGCGAAGGCTTGTTTCCTGCGTGACATCCCCTTCTCTGCCATCTATTTCCCTGTTTATGCCCACACAAAGTCAGCTATGGCAGATGACGATGGAAGGCTGGGGCCTCTGCAGCTGCTGACCGCTGGTGCCATCGCAGGTCAGAACATGACTCGCACTTGTTTTCACTTGTGCTGACACATCATATCACCACAGTGGTTATCTATTGTGCCCTTGTTTTAGAGTTTAGCCCATTCAAAATGTGTGCTTTTTTTCTGCATCAAAATAGTTCATATTTACACTTAATATCCTATGGTATCCAATTTTTGTTTTTGAAACAATTTTTATGCGTTTTTGAATCATGTTCATAATTCTTTCACATAGTAAGTGCCACAAAAGTCAGCAAGTGCAGTAACATTGTAAGAAAACTAGATTTCAAAATTCAAATGGTGTAGTCAATTTAGGTGCAAAATCACTGAAGAGAACCAGAATGTTAAAATATACCCTACATATATAGGAATACATATGTATAAATTTCAAGTTTTAATCAAAGTTTCTAAACTCTAGTTTTCTGAGAAAAAGATACAGACCTCTTAAACCCTGTCTTGACTGCATGCTTGCATTCACAGCCACATCACAATCAAATCAACTTAAGCACAGAATAAAGTTTATACTTCAGGTTTTTTTTTTTTATAATATGGAAGAAATGATCTTCCACTCCTTTTCCACTCCTGATCCCCCAAACACAACGAAGCCACTTTCACAGTTTATGCTACTGAAACAGTGCGTCATATTTCTAAAAAGACGTGTGTTCATTGGAAGATAACGTAGAATAATTACTACTCATGATTCTATTCAGTCAGATTTAGAAAATTCTGAAGGTTATATTTTCCCCTAAAGTGGCGCTTACAAATGAATTATGCATAGGACTAGATTGTCTATTTAAGATCAGATTTTCTATCTTATTAACAGATGTCTTAATGATTTTATTTAATTTTTTACAGGTGTCCCGGCTGCCTCGCTTGTCACCCCTGCTGATGTCATCAAAACACGACTGCAGGTGGCTGCTCGTGCTGGTCAGACGACTTATTCTGGAGTGATTGACTGCTTCAGGAAGATCTTAAAGGAGGAAGGTTTCCGAGCTCTGTGGAAGGGAGCTGGAGGTACACGCACACACACACACAGAGAGATATCATTCCAGTCACATCCATACTCACTCACAGTCTGTGTTCTCCCTAGCTCGTGTGTTCCGCTCATCTCCTCAGTTTGGTGTGACCCTGGTGACCTATGAGCTCCTGCAGCGATGGTTCTACGTTGACTTCGGAGGACAGTAAGTTTTGATCATGTTATTGATCAAATGTTAAGGGATGTCTCTCATCAGAGGATTCAGAGCATAAGGACATGCTTTTATAACATAGATCTGATGAATGAGCTACAATAGTGGTGGTTATAAAATAGCTGACGTACACGCTTTCGCACATTTTGTGTTCATTTGCCAACAATCCAGCTTCAAACTATTGAAATGGCTAAAATGCTACATTCTTATATTGACGATATACACTACTGTGCAAAGGTTTGGGGTCAGTGAGAATTTTCTGTTTGAAATGCTTTTATTCTGCAAGGATAGATTGATATTAATTTCAAATTTCGAGTGTTCTGTACATCTGCGCAAATAATGAAGCATCACAGCTGTTTTCAGCTAAAGAATAAGATATGTTACTTGAGCAGTAAATCAGCATATTAAAATTATTTCTGAAGGATCGTGTGGCACTGAAGAATTGGAAAATTCAGCTTTGATCACAGGAGTAAATTTACATTTTATTACAATAGAAGACACAATATTCACAATATTACTTTTTTTTTTTTTTTTTCTGTTGACCCATTTTTGATCAAATAAATGCAGCCTTGTCTTACATTAGAGACTGTTTAAAAAAAAAGGTTTTTAGAGTATGTAATGATTTCTGTTTGTTTTTTTCTTGCACATAAGATATCTAAAGTAGGTCCTGAGTAATCACCACACTGTCTCTTTGAGAGAGCAGCGCTGTGTAAACCAACTGTAAATGTGCCAGTGATTAACTTTGCACCCAGGTTGACTAACATGACTTCAGACTGCACGGTTTTAAAGAAAGGGTGTTGTTGCATTTAATTCAGTAGAAATTAGCAAACGACTGCAAAACCTGGAATGCTGAGTCACTCTGGATAAACATCTGCTGTAAGAAAGAATCTCTTCTTCTCCTCTCCTTCTAGTCGCCCTGCTGGTTCTGAACCAACACCCAAATCCCGGATCTCTGAGCTTCCTCCCGTCAGTTCCGATCACGTTGGCGGTTACCGTCTGGCCGCCGCCACCTTCGCCGGCGTGGAGAACAAGTTCGGACTGCACCTGCCCAAGTTCAAATCCTCCGGGGTCACGTCCATTCACTCCGAAACGCCCAAGGAACAAGCCGGCGGTTCTTAAAGTCATGCCCCGCCCACCACAGCCTTGTCCTCCAATGGCTGCATGCCTCCCTCCCGCAGTACATTTGCCTACATTTTTCACATTTTTTATTTTCTGTTTCATTCGTTTTGAGTTTTTAGGTGGGGGACATGGGAAATTATACTCATTTTTAGAGTCTTGTTGCTTTAACCCATATCAGTGCCTCAGTTTTGATGAAGAACACTGGTTAAAGCTCATAGCTAGGCACAGGGTAGGTGTTTGCCACACTGATCGAGACCTAAAGTGACACGCACAGTGAAATATCTAACAAGGGCTCTAGAGAAGTTCATCAGCCTCTGAAGAGAAAGCTATATGAAACACTCCTGAAAGAGAAACCATGACATGTACTGTCGGTTTTGTGTTCCTCTGCTCCCCGAGACGCACATTTGCTGCTTTTGAGTTTTCCTCTCATGATCATGATGTATTAATGTGACCGAAGCATGCTGTAGCGCTCTTCATTTGCTCAATAGGCTTTGCGTAGCTTGCACATGTACTGTATATACATGTACACCTCATGCACAGAGACGTGTTTCTCTCTCTCTCTCTCTCTCTGCGTCTCACTGACTGATGCACAGAGGTTTCCAAACTTGAGCAATCATGGTTGATTGGAAATGTAGAAAATAATTTAAATGCATTTCATTCTTGTATTTTATGGAAATAAATCAATACGGTTACATTTTATTTCTAGTTTGTGAAGGTTTTATTGAGTTTGTCACTGCAAGTTACAAAAGAGGTCCGATAAAGTGAACTAGTGAAGCGGTTGGAGGACCAAACAGACATGAAAGATCAACACCGCTTATCCTGGTTAATCAGGGATCCCACAAGTTTTGACCAATACATTTCCTGCGATGACATTCATAACTGTTGGATTACAAAAACAATGCATGCTTTCTAGCTGAGGAAATATTTTGCATATGGTGAGGCTTGTCGATTCTTGTGTTTTTGAAAGTCCAATCCTGTTTCTGTCCAAATTAGGGAATTTTAACTATGTGCAAATATTTCATGCTTTTTTTCATGTGTAGTTCTAAATGTTTCATATTCATTATGAATAAATTAACCCATTAACTGTGCATGGGTATTGGGTACTAATCAGTTACTAATAAAAGTGTTCATAATTATTTAATAATCAACAGCCAAAAGCTCACAGCCCATGCTATAGAAATGTCAAAGTATAATATTTTAAAAATTCCCTGATCTGATCTGTGTTTTCATGATTGTGGGACCCTGATGAATGTGTTCAGATACTGAGGTGAGTATTCAGAGCTTCCTTCATTTCACAAAAACAACATTTTAAAAGAAACGCAACCTTTGGTTCAGAATGTTTCTCTAGATCAGTGGTTTTCAAACCTGTCCTACAAGCACCCCTGCCCTGCACATTTTGCATGTCTCTTACTAGACACACCTGATTCAACTTTACTGATTTGGGTGTGTCTGATAAGGGAGACATGCAAAAGGTGCAGGGGTGCTTGTAGGACAGGTTTGACTTTGAGACTTTTTGAGTTTTTCTGAACCATTTATCCGCAATATTTTAATGTCCAGGCTAAATGCACATAAAATCCATTGAAAACATTACTAATTGCCAATATTTCTCAGAATAGTACACAAACATTTATATGAATGTAAAAGGAAAGCTGTTTTAGGTCTTGAGATTTTTGTCATTAAATAAGGCTGCTCATACAATGTCAAGAAAATACATGAATTACATAAATACTATTAAAATCCACAGATGATGAGTAAACTGAAATATTTTCTGGGAGGTCACCAAATTCAGATTAGAAATAAAATATCCAATATTACAAACTAAGATGGTAAAAATACATAAATATAACAGAGTGCAGACAAGACAAAAATGTATCAGTCAAATAAACAGTAAAATACTAACACTGTTTACTAGTCTAAATAAATGCCAAAAGGAAGTTTTATGGTTGAAATGCTAATTAAAAGGACCATGGTTTTTCTCCAAGATATTTTTTAAAACACTGATCTAGAGATTTCTACTACGTTTTGCAAAGATCTGGAATAAACAAGCACCGAGAGGGTAATGCTTTGTGTGATGGAAGATTGTGGATACATGTGTGTGTGCGTTATAAAATTAGCTTTAAGGCAGTCAGAAGTAAGAGTTACATGTGGAAAAGTGTGCTGATTTTGTTATTACAAACGTGCGTTCAGTCTTAATGAGCAAAGAACAAAATGCATTTGTTAAAAAGCTATAAATAATCCAATAATGCGAAAGTTTATCCTGAAGGGAGTGTTAAAAATATCCCACCTCTTTAAAAGCACAGTTCTCCTGTTACTGTAGGCTATGTCAGGCTGATGATACACTGGGCAACCGTTTGAGCAATGTTCCCGTGAAACGTCACTCAGGTAACTAAATTATCCAGAATTACCCATTCTTAACAAGCAGCATTGCTCAGTGTATCATCAGACTCAGTGTCTGAAGTTGCTGTACAATAGTTCGCAAGGCAAGCAATCCTCCCTTTCCTACAAATAGATAAAGACAATACAGTCCCACCTGATATAATCTATGTTCACCATCCAATCCCACTACAAGTATTACTCCAAAATGTTTAGCAACACTGAGTGCTTCAATTATTAATAGTAAATAATCTGTTTGTCTCTGGAATTAAAAAAGAGCCAGAGATTGTGACTAAAATAGTTCCTCTGCTTCCTCACGGTTCTCATTGATCTCTGTGAGCGTGAGCACAAAGCGAGTCCATTCGTCCTGCCGCGGCACGGAGATTTGCTGTAAAAAAAACAAAACACGAAATGTGTTTCACTGATAGACCACAGCTGCAGAAGGGCATTCCACGGGGTGGTTCACCCGAAGATGAAATCATTCTGTCTGATGTTGATTATTCACGTCACAGCACTAGTTTAGAACCAATTAATTAATGACAGAATTTTCTTTTGTGGGTGACCTCCCTCTTTATCTGAATTTTATTGCGTCCTCACCTCTCCGACGTCGTAAATGTGCACCTGACCCTCGGAGTCTCCGACGGCCACCTCTCGTCCCGACTGAGCCCAGCGCACGCGGTTCAGAGCAGGGCTTCCCTCCACCGTCACGCTCGCCGTGGGAACCTGAAGAACAATCAGTCACTCAGAGCTCAAGGATTCGTTCAGATTGTATTTCTAGGAGAGTTCTGTACCTCGGTTTCATTGTTGAGGTTCCACAGGTCCAGATGTCCAACCCCGTCCACACAGGCGAACAGAGCGGGGTGTGTGGGAGACCACATGACGTCATACACGTAGTCTGAATTATCCTCGAAAGAGTACAAGGGCTTATTGTTCTGTCAGGAGAGACACAGACAGACCAGCGTTCTTATTGTTGACCAGACCTGTTCAAGATTACTTTTTACATAAACTAAAAAACATTAAGATAAAAGTTACGGTTCCAAAATTGGAAATAAAGTTTATTGTTCTGTCAGAAGTGTTATCACTGTTAAATAAAACTAAGATAAAGTTTTCATTAATTAAAAATAAAGAAAAAAATATTAAATAACTATAAAAAAATAGAAAAATAATTTAATTGATCACAAATTTTTCGAAAAATTGTAAACTGAAATAAGTTAAAGTACTAAAATTAATAAAACTTTAAATTTAAACGTAAAATTATTAAACTTGTTAAAAATTTAATTTCAATAAAACATAAATAATAAATAAAACTAATAATAATAATAAAGTACAAAACTACAATTAAATCTGAGACACGAGACACAAACAGGCCAGTGCTGTTATTGACTAAATATATATAAATATATATATATTTTTTTTTTTTTTATGAATAGAAAAATATAAAATAGAAACTAACAACTAAATAAAAAAGAAGTTATTTCAAAAGATTAATAAATACTATAACAGTATAGAAATAATGTTTGTGGTGTTTGGCACCTTGGTGCTCCAGAGTTTGACGGTCCAGTCAAAGGAGGACGTGACAAACAGGTGAGAGAAGTCGACCGGTCCTGCCGCTGTGTGGCAGTCGAGGCCTGTGATTGGTCCATGATGACCCTCAAACATCTCACTGATGCCCGCTTTACTACAACACACACACACACACACACACACACACACACACACACACACGCAGCAGTTGAAATCAAACCGCTGTGCAGATGTGAAACGGACACAAACAGCTCAGCGCTCACACACTCACCTCCCGTGTCTGCAGGCAGTATAGACGGAGCCGTCCTCACTGCCCACCACAAAGTTATTGACGTCACCCAGAGGAAATGACATGGAGGTGACAGCCACTGACTTGGACTGTTTGAACATGAGCTCCAGACTGTCCTACACACACACACACAATCAGAAGTGTGAGTTTAACTGGACAAATGGCAATGGCTCTAGCGTTCCAAATTCTATTTCTTGTTATTATAGAAGAACTTTTATAACAATGCATTTGGCAAAACATTTTCCTAAACGCCTTCATGCACTGCCCAGGAAACGTTTGGGTCATAAAGATTTTTCAAATGTTTTTAAAAGGTCAATTTTGCTGCAATTCTGCATTTGATCAAAAACACAGTAAAATAGTCATTCATGTAAGAGTAATCCGGTCTTCAGTGTCACGTGATCCTTTAGAAATTATTACATAATGTTATGTTGAATTTAGTGCTGTCCAATGATCGCGATTAATCGCATCCAAAATAAACGTTTTTCTTTGCATAATATGTTTGTATGTACTGTGTATATTTATTAAGAATATATAAATACAAACACATGCATGTATATATTTAATGAAAATATGTTATGTTTATATATTAAA
>JAUMHQ010042139.1:0-11297 GCA_032361165.1 Enteromius paludinosus | reverse complement strand
GGATCTGGCTCTTTTAAGGGAGAACTTTAGGGATTTGATAGGATGATGAGATAAATAGGAAATTAATAGGCGGAGATTGAAATCAGGGGTAGAGCCTTCGTTCCCTCCTCCCGAAACGAGTTTTAGAAAACTGTGTATGAACAGTACATATCATTATATATATATTGTTGAAGAAAATAAGCATTTTTCCCGTGGCAAGTTTGCCTTTTATGTTTATGTATTGCCTCAGTATTAAAACCACGAGTGCTGCACTCATTTATAAGAGTGGTTTATGAAGGAAAGAAACCACACTGAGTATTATACTCATTTATTGGATAAGGGTTTATTATAAAATATACCACACAGTATGTTGTATTTGCGTTTAATAAGAAAGACACTTAGCAGAAGTGTAGCCAGAGATTCTAAATGCATTAGCAATAGCTTTGAAGAAAAGTAGTGTTATCATTGAGTTAGGAGCACAAAGGTTTGTGGGTTTGATTCTCTGGGGAACACACATGCATTATAATGTGCTGTAAGTCACTTTGGATAAAAGCATCTACCAGATGCATATATGTAAAATACATATAAATATAAATATAAACACATATAAACATATATCTAGTATAAAATGACAATTTCAGTTTGTGTGTTCATTTGAAGGAGGTTATTCAAAGCAGCGATGTGGATGCTACTGCTGATGAAATGGTATGAACATACTATGTTGACTTCATTTATTTGCTATTCATAACCAATTCCATGTTGTGATACTGTCTAAAATAGTAGAAAATAACTTGAGGGAGAAAAATAATAAATAAATAAATAAATAAATAGAAGAAACAAAAAACCCTCTATTTTATAAAGTGCAGAAAAGGTTTTAGATCTGAAAAAATTATGTGTTAGGATGATTCTAAGGGCCTGATGGTGTAGGGAGGCAATGCTGACACAATTTCTACCATGGAGAACAAGCAGATTTGAACCGATGGGGAGATCACCTGCAGTCTTAAAAAGGAGAGTTTTAAACTGAAAAAAAAAAGTATAAATTCGGCTGGGCGGAGGCAATTCGAGCTTTGTTGACGCTCCACTGTTCCTCTGCATTACTCAGTTTTGATCATCGTTGCTTCCGTGATCGTTTCTCGAATCGCTTCTCTGATCGTCTCTCCCCTGGTGAGCACCTCCCATGGCTTATCAGGCTGCCTGCTAAGTAGGGTTGGGTACCGAAACCTGGTACCAGTTTGCCACTGGTACCTAAGTAACAGGTATGTAACAAACCGAATAAAAACGTGAATATCAGTGCCTCATTTTGATGCTGTGTCTGAACGAAAAACCCAACAAATCTATGCCATTAATAAGCAAGCGCACCACTGATGCTGGCGCGCGCGGTAAATCTGTGTTGTATTTTATTTGTTCTGTTTGGAAGATAACTGAGCATTTAAATCTCCTTTGTAATAGATATGATTATAAATCAAGAACAAGTCATTTACAGCTGTATTTGGTTATTCTAACCAGGACGCCTGTATACAATATATGTATACATATATATACTGTCATGTTGAAGCCGCCGATGAAAGCTCTTCAGCAGAGACAAGATCGCGGAGAACAGGACTTCTTCAAAAAGTGAACATTTATTAAATAAAGAAGGGAGCTTAACAAGCACAACATGAACGCAGCCACAAATACACAACATTAATGGTCAACGTTTGAACAAGACATTGGGAGTGAATTTATACAGAGACTGATTAGACACACCTGGACAAAACACGGCTGGCAGAGGATGAAACACTGATGACGAGGGCAGAGTTACAAATAAGAGACATGAGGAAGCTGACAGGTAAATAAACCTGTGCTCTTTAAATATAAAGAAATACTAGAAACATAAACACAACACAGAGAACTCATGGAGCGCCTGTGGGCGTGACACATACAATGAGGTCAATAAGTATTTGATCACCCTGTGATTTTGCAAGTTCTTTTACTTGGGGTCTACAATTTTCAGCATAGGTGCACTGTAAGCCTATACAGGTTGATTGAAAATTATGGAAACTCGTTGCCCTAAAAAAGGTAATTCCGTCTTGTTGAAAAAACTATACTTTTTAAGTTTATTGTACTTACAATTTCGAATGCGTTTAATTAATCATATAGAAATAAAACTTTTTAGTGCAGCGCTATTGAAATCTTGGGTACATTAAACTTAAAATGTTTTGTTTTTTCAACAAAACAAATGTAGCTTTTTTAGGGCAATGTGTTTCCAATTGTTTTTTTCTGCATTCCATCAACCTGTATAAGCGTAAAACATAAATCTGAATGTTGTGACAGAACTTAATTTAAACTTAGCAACTAACTATAAATTACTTAATGAAAATACACCTGCATTACAAACAAGGACAAAGAATAAAGATTTACTTTACAATTTATTTTAAATTACTTAGCAATATCACTTTACTCAATGTAATTTATAACAATTAATTTTTTACTTTTAAACAGTGTTTACAAACCTTATATACACATGAAGTCAATAAGTATTTGATCACCTTGTAGTTTTGGACCCCTGATTTAAACCATGTCAAATATGTAATCTATAAAGAACTATAGATCACTTTAGAAAATATATAATTATATTAGATTATAATTAATAAATATTACTGTCCAGCTGCAGTTAATGTGGATTTGGAAAAAAGACCAAAAAATTAAAAATAAGTCAACAAACAAAGTAACAAAACTTACCTACCTTACCTTACCAAAACTCACTACCAATACTTGCAAGTTTTAAAAACAATTTATTGGTTTTGATCTCATGAGGTTCATCAGGCATATTCATACATACAGATGTGAGCTCAGTGACAGCATGACCAATCACTGTGATTAGCTACAAGTAATTTTAATAAGTAATTGCAGTCTTTGAGGGGTTGAATAATTCTGTTTGCTGCTATCATTGCTATCATCAGTTTAATTATCTGAGGAACAGTGCAACCCTTATTGGTTATGAATCTCCATGGGGAGGGTTTTGGGATGACCAGGCTGTAGCTGCTGTTCCGACTAATCAAAAAAATGTGTTCAACCCAAACCAAAGAAGAATGAAAATGTGCATTGGATCAGATGTAACTGAAGTTCAAGGTTATGAGATCCATTACTTGGCTAAAGAGATATGTCTTTAATGTAGATTGAAACAGAGAGTGTGTCTGAATGCTGAACAGCAGAAAGACTAGTACAGAGTTTGAAAGAGTCCAGAGTTTTGTGATCTTAGGGAGTGGGGTAGACTGTTGTGTGATAGAAGACTAGTGATATACGCAGAAGCTCATCCATTAGGGGGCCTTGGGAGTGCCCCCTAATGTGTGAGTGAGGCTTTACACACTAAATGAAAGGTCATTTGTGCATTACTAGCAGTGCATTACAATATCCTAGAGGTCACAAATCCATGAACTAGCATTTGTTTATCAGAAACAGGTAACATGTTTTGTAGCTTTGCTATGTTTAGAAGAATGCATTTTTTTTGTTATGCAACATGGCAAATATGTTTTTTTTTAAGCAAACAGATGGTGTCCAAAAATGCACATGATATGTGTTTTAAAGAGTTAATTTGTTTATGTCTGCTTGTCAAGATTGTGAAGAATATTCAAATACACTATTCTTTGCCTCTGATCCATCTTGATTGCTTTTTACACTGACTGTCTATTTCTTTTGGGATCATTTGTAGAACATTGATCTTCTGGCACACACATTTTCTGACAGTCTGGCCATGGCCAAGTAGAAATGGCTTGACATACACAGAGCTGTAGTTTTTGTCTACTAACTGGTGGATGGTCACGGTTTTTGCTTTGTCCCCAGTTGTTCCACAGAAGAGACATACAAAATAACTGATCACAGAAATTCTCAAATGGCACTTGGATCTTGGGCTTTCTTTCTCCCATCTCTCACTTGGGCCAGTGTACTTTACAGTAAAAATGTCATACCTTAAGTCCAACTATGTTCCTGTAGCGATCAGTTGGATGTGCCAGCAAGGCTTTGGATGGCACTCCAGCCCTCCATGAACTGTGTGTGTGTTTATGTCTGTTTTCATTCAGGGACTCTCATCAATGAACTCATGTCTCCACCCACTCTTTTGTTGTCTAGGTGCTTCATTGTTTGCTCCACCCCTTGACCTACTTTCACATCTATAAAACACCAGAAGTGTTTGTCTGTCTCCACGGTCCATTGCACTGTCAAGCTGTTAGTTTCTCCCCCTGTGTTCCTGTGTTTCTTGTTCCCGTGTCTGTTTGGATTATATTTACTGTGTACCGACCCACGCCTGGACTCTGAATATTCTCTTTCTCTGCCTCCTCCATTCCAGTCTGCCAGTAACAATTCTAAGCCTGTCTGTTTTGCTCTGTGTCTGTCAATAAACAGCCTGCACATGAACCTACATGTCTTCTCGCCTTCTTCCCGTGACAGTTCCAGTGGATGGTTTTATAATGCCTGTGAATGTGGATAATTAAAAGATAATCACTGGCGGTTAATATGAAGCATATCTACAAAAGTGGATAGATCATTTATAATATATTATAATATATTTTCCACAGATTTATTATTCTTATCTTTCATCCAGGCAGGATGTCCTGCTCCAGCTATTCTTCAGCAGTTGGGATGACTTTAAAGGTCTAGATCCCCTCTATGATCTGATACTTCTCAGCCAGGTTGTTTTTTTTACAGCTCTGGTGCTAAAATTGAAGAACTGGAAGCTTGTGTTTTTTTTTGGTTTTTTTATCTCTCTGTTTCCTTTCTTCCTCCACCAATAACACCAGACCTAAAAGTTGGAGGGATAGTCTACATTCAAAGCAATTTACCTACTGGGAACTCATGTAGTCAGTGACTTAAGAATTGTTATTATATCTTCGGTGTTTTCAGTTTATAATAGATAATATGCTGCTCTGCTACCATGATGTTTGATGTCTATGATCTGGTACTCCTCCTCAGCCTGAGCCAGGTTGTATTTTCCAGCTCTGGTAAAGAAAGTGAACAAGTGAAGTGAATTCTCCTTCCCCTGTAAGCACGACTGAACCAATGCAAGTCGGATATACCCACCTGACCCAGGAGGAACGGGACCGCCACTTCCGCGAACGGCTGTGCCTCTATTGTGGTTTACCAGGACACGTCCGTGCCAATTGTCCCACATGACCAGAACGTAAAGAAAATCCCAGGATGAGTGAAAACTTGTCTCTCAAAGCCTTCTCAGTTATAATAACTTTAAGCACCAAGACAAGTAGTGTAACTGCCACAGCCTTGATTGATTTTGGAGCAGAAGGGAACTTTGCTAAGAGTCATTTGCTAAGACAAGTCTTATTTCTCTTGTTTCATGTAACAACAGTGAACCAAAAGCATGCACATCAATCTCAAAAAAGGGTGCTCGACCACAGAAATATCCAGTAGACAAATTAGTAAAGGCGGCAACACCTGGGCTCCAAAAATATCAAAAAGTCTTTATACTTTAAAACAAATCACGCATATCAGGTAGGTAATGTTTCGAGCTCACAGGCTCTTCATCAGACAAATGACTGACAAATGTGCCACCCTTTTTATACAGGTGCTCCAAATCACATAACAGCAAATATATAGAAAATTACAATACATACACATTCAAAAATGTGCAAAAATATATAAAAAACCACAATGATTATTCCTGCATACTTCTACAAAAACTTTTCAATGATTAGGAACTTGCAAATGTATGTCTGATTACTTAAATGAGTCATATCAAGACCTTGTGCACATCTAAAGGGACAATCACCCATAAATAAAAACATTCAACAAAATGGATTGATCACTCACTCTTCATTAGATCTCATATAAGACAAAATGTCTGATATAAAAGTCAAAAACCTCACAAAATATAGTTTATTAATACCAATCAAAGAAATGGACGAATGACAAAATCTTCATTAAGTCCTCTAGGAGACAAAGTATCTAGTGTGAAAATCCAAAACGCCTCACGCTGTAAAAGAAGTTTATCGATATCACCCCCACGACGTGGATACTTAACTACCTCAATACCGATGTACTGAAGAGTAGAAACTGAGTGTTTAAAAGATGCGAAATGTTGTGCGACTGGACTTTTCGGATCTTGGTGTCTGATTGCACATCGATGTTCAGAAATGTGGTTCTTCAAAGGTCTACAGGTCTTAACAATTTCAAAGATGTGTCCCAAAAAGATAGTTTAGTCAAGAACCACAAAAAGACTGAATGCCATGTTATCTGTTACATGCAATATTCGCACATCACCAAGGATATTAATACTATTTTATCTAAACACTGGCATATTGTAGAGAGTGATCCCAGTCTCAAAAAATGTTTAGAAAAATCACCTTGTTTGGTATATAAAAAAAAAACTCCCATCCTTCGACTAGCTGCAGACTGTATCCACTAGGGCTTGTAGGCTTGGTGTCTAAATCTTTCTGATAACATGTGTGACTGCTGTTGGAAATCGTCATCACTACTGCATATACGACGAATGCGACTAAATTGAGAAAAATGTAATGAGCGTTTTAATGACACAGGATGATAAGATTGTCCATGCAAGATTGTATTACGATCCGTAGGTTTATGATATAAAGAAGTCTCAATGCCTGACGTAGTGTGAAGAACAAGCACATCCAAGAAATTCAGTTTCTCATGATGGAACTCAATAGTGAATTTTAACGCAGTGCATTTGTTGTTTACCAGATTATAAAACAATAATTCAGCTTCTGTGCCGCTCCATAGTAGAAACGGAATAGTACATGTTTCATGTAACCCTCAGGTGGCAGTGGAGGCCCTAGACGGTCAGCCCCTGGGCTCTGGCAGAGTTACGTCCACCAACAAGGATCTTACCCTGCAAGTGGGCACTTTGCACCAGGAAACAATCCGCCTCTTCACGATTCACTCCCCTGCAAATAATGTGATCCTCGGACTACCATGGCTGGAAGCCCATAACCCCACTATCTCATGGAGCACCAAACAAATAACCCACTGGTCTGCATACTGTCAGGAAAATTTTTCATCCATACTTCACATCATGCACCCACAATGAATCACCGAGCACCACTCACAGAGGGAGATGTTCACCTACCACCAGAATATCACAACCTCAAGGAGGCCTTCAGCAAAGACAAAGCCACAAAGCTTCCTCCTCATCGAGTAAATGACTGTGCCATTGAGCTGTTACCAGGTACTACACCTACCAGGGGTCGTGTTTCCCCTCTGTCACAACCAGAAACTGAAACCATGAATAAGTACATCACCGAGGAGTTAGAAAAAGGATTAATTCATCCCTCCACCTCACCAGCATCAGCTGGTTTCTTTTTTGTTGAAAAGAAGGATGGCAGCTTTCGACCCTGTATCGATTATTGGAGCTTTAACAGTTAAATACAGGTACCCATTACCTCTGGTTCCCTCAGCCCTGGAAGCACTATGGCAAGCTCGATACTTCACTAAACTGGATTTACGTAGTGCATATAACATAATCCGCATTAAGGAGGGTGATGAGTGGAAGACGGCCTTCTCTACCACATCAGGCCACTATGAATATCAGGTGATGCCCTTTGGGCTTTCCAACAGTCCCTCCATTTTCCAGGCCTTTGTCAACGACATATTCAGAGACTCCTCAACCAATATCTCATTGTCTACATTGATGATATCTTGATATACTCCAATGACTACACAACGCACATCCAGCACGTCAGAACCGTCTTGCAATGTCTGATCACTCATCAACTGGGCGACCGAGAACGTCTAGCTCTCAAGTCAGCTCTCGAGGAATGGAGGCATTGGTTGGAATGAGCCAAGGAACCTTTCCTAGTCCTAACTGACCACAGGAATCTGGAGTACCTCCGCAGTGCTAAGAGATTAAATGCCCGCCAAGCCCGCTGATCACTCTTTTTTGCCCGTTTCCAGTTCCGAATAACCTATCGACCTGGGATAAAGAAAGGCTCGGCCGACACCCTATCTCACATTCATGAGAGTCCATTACAGCCACAAGAACCCAAACCTATACTCCCTACCTCTGTCCTTATTGCGCCTGTGCGTTGGGATATTACCACAGAAATAGAGGAAGCTCATGCTCTCGATCCTCCACCAGCCAATTGCCCTGAAGGACGCCTATACGTGCCTGAACCTCTCCGAAACCAGTTACTCCATCTAGTACATGATACCCCAATCTCCGGTCACCCAGGTATAAAGGCTACCATTGAGCTACTTACCAAGTGTTACTGGTGGACGACTCTCAATCACGACGTCGGTCAATACGTTCAATCCTGTTCCACCTGCAACATGGTCAAATCCCCACGTCAGCCACCAGCTGTTCTGTTACAACCTCTTCCTCTTCCTGAGAGACCATGGTCACACATAGGCCTGGACTTTGTAACCGATTTACCATCCTCCAATCATTATTCCACAGTACTCACTATAGTAGACAGATTCTCAAAGGCATGCCGCTTTGTTCCACTAACCAAGTTCCCACAGCCTGGGAAACCGCCGAAGTTATGGTGGAACAATTTTTCAGGTATTACCACCTCCCCGAGGACATCGTGACCGATCGGCACCCCCAATTCACCTCAAGGGTATGGCATGCCTTCTGTTCTCAACTCCATTTAAATGTGAGCTTAACTTCTGGCTATCATACCCAGTCAAATGGCCAAGTTGAACGCCTTAATCAGGAATTGACCAGGTTCCTCTGCACCTATTGCCACCAAAACCAGAGCGACTGGAGCAAGTATCTCATTTGGGCAGAGTACGTCCAGAATTCTCTCCGCAAGCCATCCACCGGGCTTTCAGGTAGTGTTGGGTTTCCAGGCGCCCCTATTTCCCTGGTCAAAAGAACCCACACAGCTCCCAGCAGTCAACACCTGGCTCCAACATAGCGAGGAGACGTGGAATGCAGCCCATGTTCTCCTGGAAAGAGCCATCCGCAGAGGACAGGACCAGACTGACCGCCTGGCCACCTATGCACCGGGACAGTGGGTGTGATTGTCAACCAAATATCTTCGTCTCCGTCAACCCTGCAGAAAACTAAGTCCTTGGTATGTGGGTCCTTTCAAAATTATAAAACAAATCACCCCAGTATCCTTTCGATTAGAGTTGCCTCATACTTACCGTATTTCTTCCACTTTCCACATGTCACTCCTAAAACCCGCTGGTGAGCTGGGAGGTGCGAGGGACCAGGACGAGGTTGCGGCTACTGACTATCCCTCCCCTGATCATAGACGGCGAGGAGGCGTACCGGGTTTTACAGATCCTGGATTCATGGCGTCGGGGTCATACCATGCAGTACCTAATTGACTGGGAAGGATACGGGCCAGAGGAACAATCCTGGATAAACGCCCAGGACATACTGGATCCATGCGACAATTCTGAGCAATCTTTCCTAAACCTGTTGGATTTAAGCACAATTTTTGTTTTTATTGTGGGTGTAGGCCTGAATAAAAGTAAATCCAGGCGATCCCGCCGGAGCATCTCGTGGAAACATTTGTTATTCGTGCTGAATAGGCTTATGGTGCCTTTCAGTTTCTTTTCAAATACATTCGTTTTGGCAAGACTTTTATAATCTTTATAATGAATGACATTAGTCTATAATTTGTGTTTTATTTTATGATTTGTAGCTGTATATAGTTATTGGAATGTGAAATTAAAAAGCTTTAATTGCGAGTTACTTGACGTCAAGTGCCGCTGCCAGCAAAGACAGATAGTGGCGGAGATTTCACTTGAGATTAGACAGAGAATTTGAATTTACTTCGGAGAAAATACAGACGACTTATGAATTCAGACACGGACCGGGTTCTGTGTTTGGCACTGATCATCACTGCTGGATTTCAGCTTTGAAATTTTAGGAAAAAATACAGAGGACATGACCTCTATGTCCTCAACGGTAGATATGGCACTGGCCACCATGAGGTAATACACAAGGAGGGCAACATGATAGTGATGGTCAGCCAATCGGGTGTAATAAACAAAAAATGGAAGACAAGATAATGGTGGCTGACCAATCAGGCACCATAAGCACATTGTAGAAGGTAATGGTGACGTCTTTGAAAGAGAAAAAGAAAGGTTATAATATTTATTGTATAATATTTATAACCAACAAAGAGCAGAGGCAGTTGATGTGGCTCTCGACAACATGACACAAATACAGATCGATATCCAGGCAAAGTTCGGGGCAGGTGGCAGACAATCATAATCAGTAAACAGGCAGAAAAATCAGGGCAACCAGTGAGAATCGTAACAGAGAATAAAGTCCTAGGTAATACACTGGAAGGCAAAATAACAATGGAGAAAACGCTCAGTAATGTCACTGGGAGCAAACAAGACTTTGCGTTAGTTCAATAGGAAAGCCCGGCTTATAAAGGGCTGATAAAGGAAACACCTGGCACAGTGATTAGGCCTAGGTACGGGGAATGCTGGCAATCGTAGTCCGGGGGAAAGGTTAGTACTTAGGTCAGGGCTCCAACTGGTGGCCATCAGAGAGAGCCACAGAGGTGTGGTTTGTTACAGAGCCCCCTCCCTGCGAACGGCTCCTGAAGCGAGGACCATGACAATGCTGGGGGCCGACAAATGAGTGGGAGACAAGTGAGCTTAGCTTTTCTCTGCTTAAGTGAATTAAAACCTACCTAGGAACAGTAATTTAGGACTCAGAAAGAGCTTGGGCCATTAACCTGGAAGATTTATTTGATGTATTTGTAAAAAGACATGGCAAAAGGATAATGAAGCTAAAAATACAATATGTGAACAAGTACAGAATGCAATAATCACTGTTGCTGTTACATGTTTAGATATTCTATGTTGTGTTTCCCCATGTGCTCTGTGTTTTTTTTCCTGTGACCTAGTTCTGTTTAGTAATTCTGTTCAGGTGTGTCTAGTTCTTTATTGTCTTTCCTTATTAGTTGCTTTCTGTCCTTCAGTTCTCGTCCGTTGGCGTCTAGATGTGATGTGTGTTTTGCTGCCTCTTTGATCCTTGTTACAATTAAATGTGTCTTAAAAAAAGTCTTTTGTCACACTTGGTAAATTGAAATGTACTATAGCAAGAATGATAAAATAGGGCTTAAAAAAGAAGAACAGGACTCTAGGCAGCGACTACAGACAAAGGAAAATGGATAATATAGATAAAGTAGCTGATGTGCTGCACATTTAAAACTAGTGGTGGGCCGTTATCGGCGTTAGCGCCCTGCGTTAACGCGAGACTCTTGTAGCGCGATAAAAAAAATATTGCGGATGTATAGCCGAATTACACTGTAGCTTTATTCGGACAGGACTAGTTTTCTAAACTACTGTACGTGTGAGCTTCGATCCTTATCACCTGTCGTCCGTGATCTTCATATACC
>JAUMHQ010042138.1:0-11315 GCA_032361165.1 Enteromius paludinosus | reverse complement strand
TATATATATATATGTATGTATGTATATGTACATGTATATATATATATATATGTACTTAAAGGGAATATTGCTAAATCATTTAAGATTTTGTTTGTGGATTTTCTAATGTGGGACAACTTATGCTCAAATCTGGGACCTTATGTGTTGGATTAGAAATAGTTAAATTTTTTCAAAGCAAACTTCACATTCAACACTCCTGATTGAACGTCCAACCTTCTTTGATTGGTTTGATCAGTTTGTCTTAAAAAACAAGCAGCTTGTCCGCATGTGGATTGTTAAACACAGCTAAGAATTTCAACTTTTACTATTTCAAATAATTTATTACAAAAATGTCCAATTTCTGGCAGCAACAATAATAATATCCATGCAATGAAGTCAAAACGTAAAATTGCACTTAATTATAGCAAAATAATTTCCTAAACGATTAAAACAAATTTACATGTTAACAAAACTGTTACATCTGGACTCTGCACATGGTAAAAATATGGAATATGTATTTTCAAATGCATGTGTTAAGCAAATTGTAATGATAAAAACACTGCATAACAAAAATTATAGTCCTAGTTGCCACGGACTCAGAAGCAAATAATATTTATGCTTTATGAGCCCAAATATTTAACAAAAACACATTTAACCTTCTTAACACACATTTTATTAATTGAAGAACATAGTATATTTGACTGCCCCACATTAGTCAAAACATGCTGTGCCACTTTTGAAACATCCCGTTCTACAGTGGGACGACAAAGATGGAAAATAATCTTAGTACATTTTAATAATATTATTGGAAAATGTTATGTACAACAGCAACAACAACAATAATAATAAAAGTTTAGTTAAAGTTTTAGTAACTTTTTGCATTTTTAATTTTTATTCATTTTATATTTTATTTTCTATATCTTTTGTATAATATAGTACTTTTTAAAATTATTATTTTTTATTTTTTACTTTACAACAGTTTTAAATATTTCAGGGCATATGATAATATTTATATCATATGATAGTATTATACATATAGAATATTCACTAAAGTAAAACATTTAACAATATCATGCAACAAAATCATAAACCACATTACTGACAAATAACTACACTTCACAAATTTTCTTTCACAAAGCAACATATATTCACTTTAGATTTTAGATGGTTTAGATTTAAGATGATGCCAATAGCAAAAAGTCTATTAACCAGTTTGTTTCCAGTAATTAAAATCAGATATGATTAACATGCACATAAGTAAAGGTTCTGTTTTGTTAACTCCTATGTAATTTTTCCATAAAGTCATGGTTTTAGTCCTCATCACTGGCCTATATATAGAGCATCATCTGTTTTAACCCCTTATGGTATAGTCAGTTGTAGTTTGTATCAGTTGTGAGGTGATGCCGGAACCATGTGAGCCACTCGTGCAGCAGATGCATTCCCCATGATGCCTGAGGTCACTGTTTGTGTCTGAGCTACAGACCGAGCAGCGCACATCAGTTCTCCAGCGAGACACCTCTCACTGCCCAAAACAGCCACTTAAAAGGAAATCTGCTCCAGGAATGTTATCACAGACGAGGTGTCGGAATGCACTTCACACAGTTTACAGAGGATGAGCTCCTGACAGTCAACTGTCCCTTTATAAGAGCCAAGCAGGCAGATGGCCAGTTCAGAGAGAAAGAGCCAGCATCCAGAGGAGCCCAAAAATGATCAGAGGACTTATTCTCACAGGACTGCTGGTCCTGCTTTGGCACCAGACGGATGTACAAGCGCACATATTGAGCAGACACAGTCCCGCCAGCAACATGGCCAAGCTGAAGGTATTTCTGCTTCCAAGCCTTAAAATAGATAAATATAGAGAGAGTTTGCTACAAAGGGGATAACTTGCAAGTCTTTCCTGTCTTTTTTTGGTGTAAATGGATGCATGTTGTTTGACTGAATGTTAAAGGGACGGTCTACCCATAAGTTGTTCCAAACCTATACGAGATTCTTTCTTCTGCTGAACACAAAGAGAGATATTTCGAAGAATGTGGATAGCCAAATACTTGACGGCACCCGTTAACTTCCATAGTATTTCCTCCCCCCCGATAGTATGGAAGTCGAAGGGGACCAGAAAGCATTCAGTTACTTTATTTTCTACAGAGGAAAGAAAATCATTCAGGTTTGGAACAACTTGATGGTGAGTAAATGATGACCATTTTGGGGTCAACTGTCCCTTTAAATGCTATTTTTAGACACGGTGTTACCGTTTTTGGTCATTTTTATGTTGTTAGTTTCATCGAGGCCTTAAAGTGAATGAGAGTTTATGAGACCCAAAAACAATAATATCTTCTTGTGCATGCAAAGAATACTAAAAGCATTAGAGTTTGCTATAAAAACAGAACAAAACAAGCATTTGAACAAAATGGCAATAGCTTACTGCTTTCTGCTCTCCAGAGCTTGATGCAGCAGTTTGAGGAGGCCCTGGCTGCAGAAGAGGCTGCTGAGAGAGCCAGCGATTATGAGGACAGCAACACAGCACTGGAGCAGAGCCCGGAATCCACGTCCTGGGACAGAGACAGAGAAGAAGCAGCAGCTCCAGCTGAGGACAGCAACCCCTCGGATGGGTTTGAGATGCAGAGGAACCGCCTAATAGATCTCCTCATGGCAACCCGCAGCAAAAGCATGTCGGGCTGTTTCGGGGGACGACTCGATCGCATAGGGTCCTCCAGCACCCTTGGGTGCAACTCGAAAAAAGGTTAGCTATGATGAGTAATACAGATTACAATATATATTTATGACATATAAATTATTATTGTGCATGAACTTTTTAGGTTAAAACTGACATGTATTTAAAAGAGGGAAAAACTCAGTGAATCGAAATAAAAGTGAATTTAAGCTTTTAAGGTCCTGTTACTTTTAATAGTTTAGTAATAGGGGATTACTTTTGTCTTCAATAAGTAATTTTTCATCGCCCTGTGTGTCAAATGAACGTAAAAGTTACAGAGAGAGAGAAAAAATAAATAAATTAACAAATAAATATATATATAGCTCCTATTAACTCGGAGGGGAACTACTAGTTATTTTCTGTCAGGATATTATCTGCTAAATTTCATTAGGTACCATTCGTTAATGTATGAGCTAACCTTAACTAACATGGATTAACAATTAATGATTGTATTGTTAAGCAAACAAAGATGAAAAAATACTGTGATGAATGTATACTTCACTGTTCATGTTAGTTAATACATTAATTAATGTTAACAAATGACACCTTATTGTAAAACATTACCAAATATATAACTGTTCTTTGTTACTTCATCTTGGCTCAGGTCCATTCCTAATATGTGGGGAAAAAACATAAAAAATGTACAAAATCTGTTTATATTAGCATATCCACAGCAAACTGGGCCTTGTTTTTGCGGCCTATGAGCTCATAAAAACTGCATGTGATCATAGTTGACACAGAAAACAAAGATGAAATTCATGTTAACCCGAAACTGTGTGGAAATGTTTGTTCGAGTCTTGAAACATGGGAACGAATGTAACATGGAAATTAAGCCAACAAGACTGATGGGTATAATGTGTGCCAACAAGTCTGTTCAAATACAATTTATAGTGCATTAATATTGTTAATTCATTTATGAGGTTTGTGAGATTGCAATAATTGGTCTGCTGTGTGTGCAAGACTCAGATAAAGATGAATTGCTGTTGGTTGGCTGTTATTTCTTTTTGTCACATTTCTAAACTGTAGCTCCTTAGAAATAAATAAAGAAATAAAATACATTCGAAAGGGTTTTGTTGGCAGAGAGTGATAATAAAATGCTAAAAAAATAAGTCTAACCAACACAGAAACGCATTAAGCTCACCATTGAGCCCCTTCTCCCCATTCATAAGGAATCTACTGGTTTACCACCCACGCCATCTCTCCTAATGGCCATTATCAGACTCATTACAGGACACATCAGCACTGCACTATAATGAGTCCAACAGCTGCAGGTGCTTATTACTCCTGAGCTTATCAACACCTGAGCTAACCTAAAACAACTCCAGCCATGTCAGCCTTAATCCTGTTACACAAGCTCAGCAGGCTCGCTCCTGATTGCATGAATAATGCCTCTGTTCAGACCGCTGCTCTTATTAGAAACCTGTCACGCACTAACAGATGTCTTGGGTCTGGTGTGAATCCAGTGAGATGGCAGAGGCCTGGAGAGCGAGCAGGAACTTCATCTTCTCCAATTAGACGAGCAGGCTGCGAGTATGTCAGAGCGCTGGTGTAAGTCTGATGGTTCATTCACTGCAGTGAGAGGTGAAGTGGCAGATTTGATGTATGACCATAGGCAAAACGCCCTCCAGGTGGCAGACGGTCGGGTTCATCTCTGTCAGGACAGCACTTTTCATTCATTGATCTGAATCTTGAAGTAGCAGAGTATTTACTTGGTCATTTCAGTTACATTGAGGTGGATGTCAAATAGCGACTCAATCTGAGTGAATATCTCCAGTATATCAGTATATTCAATATGAACATGTTATGCTCTGTTGACTTTTATAAAATAAAAGTCTCTCAAAACACACAGCTTCGTCATGGGAGGATACAGTCAGAAAGTCATGAAAATGTATTATATTTTTAGAGCTGGGAAACAATCAATCCCAATAAATTAATACAAGATTTAGTGATATATGTGTGTGTGTGCAGTGTATATTTTTTTAAAACGTGCAACAGCAATCAATAGCTAGAATTCTATGTATCACACATATCACACTTTTTTTTATATATAATTTGAGATAATTGCAGCAGGCTTTTTGAAAACCCCACTCAAATGTTATTCTTTTCTGAAGAGATATATGATTTACTCAAGTCTATCTTTTCTCTCACAAACCACATTTATTTACTCATTATTATTATTATTTAATTTTTTTTAAGCATGTTCTTCACGTCACGGAGTAAAAGACACTAACTTTTGAAAATGATTGTGGCAATATTGTTAATTGTGATGGAAATTATGCATTTTATTATACAATGATTACTTATATTAATAATAAAATATTATCAAATATTGCATCACTGAGCGTCGAGAGTCTTGTCAAGGAAGTCCTGTGTCAGTGAATCTGATGGGAGATGAGATGAACATGTTGCCTTCTCGTTAACTATGATGTGCATCCTTGGTACAAAACTACAGTCGAACTGGAATTTCAAAATTGACAGCATCCACGATCAGCTCTCAACATTTCATGGGCCCTGTTTCCTTGTGGAAATCGATCTGTGCCGAAACAGTCCATGTCCGACACATCAGCCTACATTAAAAGGTCTGTATGCATGTGTCAGAGTGAGTTTAGCTCCACGCACTCGGTCGTGGAGAGCTTAATGAATCAGACTGAGAGCTCTGCTGAGAATATGACTGACTGAGCAGCAGGTGCACACACTCTTTATTCATCAACCTACTGTACCACCACACATTTCTTAATGCTGGAAATACACACACACATATATATATATATATATATATATATATGTATGTATAACACCTTGTTTATACATTTAAATCCTTAACCCTTTTTTACAGGGCAAATCTCACTTTAAACTAGAGTGCTTATTATTGGCATACTGGCTGTTTGTTAAAATACATATTCTACATTATCATTGTGTTGTCATGTGTGACATTAGAGTAAAATATGCTGGCCCCTTTAAGTTTCAACTTGTCCCTTTTATCTTAAGCCATGCTACATTTCTTGTCTTTCAGAAATATTGTTGGTATATGTTAAAAAGCAATTCATATATTCGATAACATTTGTAAAGTGCCAACATTCATGTGAATATATAAGAGAATAAAGTCATGCTCAAATGTGTAATGTATCTTGCAGTTACATATTATTATTTATTTCGATGCAGTTTAGTTTGAAATATGAGAGATATCATATGTTAGTCTATTTTGTATACAAACTTCATATGCAAACTTGTATGCACTGTTTTGCTTCTGTTACACTGATCATTCAGTTGAAATATTCCTTTTTCAGTACTTAAATTAAAACAGTTCCTTTCATTTCTACCCGTGCTTCCTGTCAACTATTAAATGAGGTGATTGGTATCGGCTTAAATGAGAACTGGTCCTCAAACTAAAGTGTGACCAGTAAATCAGATTATTTATTGCTGTATATGACTCAGTTTTCAACAATTTCACTACTTTGCGATGATCAGAAACTGCTATGTTTTTTTCTTTGTCCTCAATAAACTGAATAAATTGAATTTAATACATTTCTTAACCGAATACCATAACAATGCTGAAAAGTCAAAGCTCCTTTTACAGGAATGAACTGACATTTGGCGTGCATATATTTCTGCCAAATGTCAGTTGGCATGCATATGTGTGCATAAATGTCAGTGTGTGTGTGTATAAACACATATTAATAAAAACGTTGTGTTTGTTGTTGTTGGTGTTATATATACACCCACCAACAACAAACACACTTAAAAATCCAACACAGTTTCACGACCAATTCGTATGTATTACGAGGTGCTAAATTCGTAGGACCTCACTCGCACGATTTGTCTAAAACCCAGTGACGGGGAGGTTTAGGGGCGGGGCTAGGTTGAGGTCGTAAAATAAAAACGTATCACAGTCAGATTAGGTAGAAAAATCACTTTTTAAAAACTCCTAAAAAAAACAACAAAAAAAACTTTTTATTCTTTATTATTTTTTCTTCTTTTTTTGATTATGCGGACGATTTGAATGTCCACTCTTAAGTGACCAAGTCAGGTAATCCTGTCATATGACCAATTGTTTGGAGTATAAAATATATGAGTTTTTTTTTATTATTATTATTTTTCATCCTGATGAAGACCTGTTAGCTAACACTGTGCACTGATACGATTTTAACATGATAGCTATGAAAAAATAAAGGCTTTCCATTTTTTTACTCTTCGGTGATTTTTACAGAACTTATTGCAAAGAAAACCAGGATTTGAGTGTTTTGTTTTGTTTTTTTTTTACCACGCAGCACTTTGCATTTTTACTTTTCTTATTGTCAAACTTTTAAAGGGTAGTGTGTAAATATTTTATCGTAGCAGTAAATAATAATTAATTATTAATCCGTATATTAAAACATGTATATCTAAACATTTGGCTTATTTATAATTAATTGTGATTAATCGCATCCAAACAAGTTTGTTGACATAATGTGCATATCGTGTGAGTGTGTGTTTATAAACACATGCATGTATATATTTAATAAAACATTGTTTGTATGTTTACATGTAAAATATAACAACATAATATATAAATGTACAAACGTAAATATTTTCAAAATATATGCACAATCATTTTAGGATATACAAACAGCTTTACAAATGCTGTACTCATTCCACTGAACAGGTCTTAAAAGTGCGTATATTTTATTTTGACTACTGCATTAAATTAATCACCTGAAAAACCATAATGAAGTGTATGATTTCACAAAGCAATATTGAGATCATCGATGATTTTCAAATAACATTTGCATATCGTTCATGAAGCTTTTATAACAGAAGGATAGTGTTTAGTCGGCTCTCCAAACCATGCAGCACATTTTTTATCAAGTTTTTAAAAAGTTATATAACATACATTAAAAAGACACGTCAAATAAAACTGTGATAGTTCCACATTGCAATAAAAAACTTTAACAGATAAACATTTTTATGCATAAATTAAAATATTTGCAGCATATAGGTGACAAACTATACTTCATCTTAAATAAATAAAAAAAACAAAAAAACAATTACAGTAAACAAATGTCAGGAATGTGTAGTATACAAATGTGCCATCATTTCTTCTAATACGATTTCATCTGCTCTTGTCAGTCCCTTGAAATCATAGCACAGTCAAATTATGATACACTAATATAATGACTGCATGTTACGTTATGAAAACAAGCACGTGTTTTACATAACTCCCTGTAATTCAGTGATTTTATGGTGGTTTGATAAATTCATTATTACAAACACACCCTGAGAACCTTCTTCCCTGACAAAACAATGTCAAGAACATCAGGGCATTTCAATGGAATGGGTAAAAAAAAAAATGTACAAAATATTATTAATGCCACAATCACAATTAAAACATTTTTCATTTGGAATAAATGCCAAAACACTGGAATTGAATAACTTCACATTGCATTTCCAAATAGAGTAAATGTGTCATAATAAAAAAAAAAAAAAAAAAATGGCATGAGATGAAAATCCAAATGCATCTGATTGTTAAGCCCTAGAAAGGGTCTACTAATGTTTCTTTAATGCCACACGCTTAATGGTTTTCCTTAATTGACAGTTATCTTATGAAATTAGGCCACTTTCATGGAGGCTAATTTCCGCCACTGAATATGGAAAAAAAAAAAAAAAAAAAAATACAAAAATGTTCATAATTCAGATTTTTTCCTTTTGCAACTTTTCTCAGAATTAAATTATGTAAACTTGCAGTTGCATGCTACAAAGGCAGAAATGCAAGATTTAATCTTAGAAAGAGGCAGAATTGCAAGAAAAAAATAATTGGCAATAACCCTTTGTATTTTTCTTCAGTGGCGTAAACAGGCTTTTAATACACTTCACCCAAAATCAAAAGAAAATAAAAAATATTCTGTTTGTTTTGATTAGTAAATGAAGCCCAATTTAACAAACTATTTTATAGCCTTTTGCCATTAACTGTAAAAAAAAGTAATTACAGCTACGCCACATAATACAAATGATGTATATTGGTCTTTGTATTGATTACTCTATTATTGTAAAAAAAAACAAAAAAACATTTGTATTACAGTAATGCACCGATTTGATGCAATTAACCATTAATTATGGTAAATAACATTTGGCAGTACAGTAATTTAGAGAAAATGCTTATCTGCAATGAAACTAATCTTAATGGTCCTAAAAATAGACATTTCCTCCAAGCAAAAATAAGCAGAAATATTTCTTCCTTTTGATTTTAGAGTGATGGTCCAGGCATGTTCTTGACCGTTTTCCTGACATTTCCTTCAACACCAGGGACTGCGGTGCTTACATCAGTCTTTGAGCAAAAGCAAACACTCAGAAATACCCAGAAACGGTGAGCACTATTAAAACATTCAGAAATCAGAGACAAAAATGAAAAGTGCTACAGTGAGGTTGGTAAAGCACAGGCCGCACTGATGAAAGGGTCCTCTCCTTCATCAGTGCTGGAATGAGGAGCGTGTGTGTGAATGTGTGTGTGAGGACGGAGCAGGTCCACGCAGATACTAGAAATGGCTTTAGGGTGCGACCTGAAGCAGGGGTTCAGGCTCTTCACACCTCGAGGACGTCATCACTGAAGCTTTGCTGCTTGATTGCAGACTGAGTCTTAGATTGTTATGTAATGCTGTCGAAGTTTAGCAACTAAAAACTCATGGGTAAGATTATGTCTGGTGATTATTCCCACGATCTGAGAGAGAGATATAAAGAGAGAGACAGATGACAAAACACCATTTTATAACAACGCTTGCACAACCTGTAAAGCTGCATAGATGGATGGATAGATGAGTCAATTAAAAATCCTGCCAACGCTTAAGCCTCAATATTCAAACATAGATTTATCAATCATGAATTGTTGGCTTCAGTTAAGAATGTGCAATGCTAAAAAAAATAAATGAATAAATAACTTATAGTAATTGCAATTTTGTAAAATCTCTTTTAATATTTTCAAATGAAAATGTTTATAAACAAAGCAGGGTCTATTAATAATTTGTTTTTTGAATTAATAATGGTAGTAGGAAAAAGAGAAAATATCACCTACTTTGGTTTGTGCCTAAATGTAAAAAAAAAATGTAATGTATTACTCTAAAATTAAAACTTGCTGAAAAGGGGCGTTTAATTCTATGTATATAGTTTTAAATATAGTTTTGTTTCATTATTTTAGATAAAAGGTAAAATGATGTTGCCTTGGCTGAAATAAAAGGTGTAAAAAAAATGTATATTATATTATACGGTAGTCTCGCGTAGCCAGACCATAGCCGCTTTCTTTGGTCAAAGCTCGCCCATAATGCCGTGTGACCGACATGTCAAACAACTAATCACAGTTCGTTTCGTTCAGCGTCATGTTTAGGGGCGTGGAAATGTCCCAACAACAAAACAGCGTGCAACATCCCAATGAGACGCTCGCGGTAAACATCTGTTTCAATCATATCTCTCCACTTTTTAACACCCACCAGCAATTCTGGAGAACCGAACACAATACTGAATCGGCCAGCTGCAATGCCAGTGTCTGTTTCATGTTTGCCAGCAAACGCAGATGATATCCCCTTCTCAAATACTTCACTTGATCTTCCATAATAGATAGGAGGGGACACACAACTAGTAAAATTGGATCTGCTGGAAACCTTGCATACTTTTGAGAATCCAACGTTTAACTGATCTTAATAAATGCTTATTGTCTCATGTAAACAGGACAGGTTTTTTTTTTCCGCAATCACATGTCTGCACTTTGTTTCCCGGCGGACCGAAAATAAACGTGACAATCGCATCCCCTGGAAATCTGATCAAATTCAACCAATCATTTGATGACTTCAACACTGCTGAAGCGTTTCCAGTTAAGTGTACTATAGGTTTTCATTTTATGGTTTAGCTAACTATAATAACACTACATTAGAACAAGCATTTACATTCTACCATTGCACTTTGAAATACAAAAATCAAATCATTAATTAAAAGCTATTTCACCCCATATTGACAGAAAAACACAGAATTGTTGACATTTTTGCAGATTTACTAAAAAAAGAAAAACTGAAATATCAAGTATTTTAGACCCTTTGCTCAGTGTTTAGTAGAAGAACCTTTCCCAAAAAGAAGTCTTTTTGGGAAAGATGCAACAAGTTTTTTACACCTGGATTTGGGGATCCTCTGCCATTCCTCCCTTCAGATCCTCTCCAGTTCTCTTCAGGTTGTCAGGTTGGATGGTAAATGTTGGTGGACAGCCATTTTTCGGTCTCTCCAGAGATGCTTAATTGGGTTTAAGTCAGTGCTCTGGCTGAGCCCTTCAATTTGTTGTAAAGCCACTCCTGCGTTATTTTGGCTGTGTGTTTAGGGTAATTCTCTTGTTGAAAGCTAAACCTTTGGCCCAGTCTAATAGAAAAACTCTCATCAGACCAGAGAATCTTATTTCTCCTTCAGGTGTTTTTTCAGCAAACTCCATGCAGGCTTTCATGTGTCTTTCACTGAGGAGAGGCTTCCGTTGGGCCACTCTGCCATAAAGCCCGACTGGTGGAGGGCTGCAGTGATGGTTGACTTTCTACAACTTTCTCCGATCGCCTGACTGCATCTCTGGAGCTCAGCCACAGTGATCTTTGGGTTCTTCTTTACCTCTCTCACCAAGGCTCTTCTCCCC
>JAUMHQ010042137.1:0-11323 GCA_032361165.1 Enteromius paludinosus | reverse complement strand
CGAGTTCCCATACTGTAACGTCTCCGTTCCCTCCTTCAGGGAACGTGGGTTACAATAGTAACCTAGACGTTTTTTATTGCCAAAACATTTTCAGCGTTGCCACATATTGTCACACCGTCACTTTCACCTGATCCAGAGTCAGCAGTCACTGAGAGCACGCAATCACTCATCACAGGGTCACTATCACCTGAGTTCTAACACCTGACTGTCATCAGAGAGCACTATAAAGGATCGCTTCACTAAAGGCTCTTTGGCTGAGCTCAAGGTTAGACGCCAGTGCTATCTCCTCTCCGATGCTCACCTGTCTGAACCGTAGCGCTCCCGCTGTTCACAACTTTGGATGTCTTTCGGAGTTGTTCTTGGAAGCAGTTACAAAGACTTTTAAGTCTGAGTATACTTACCAGAAACCTACCTGTGTGATTCTGCCTCTCTGTCTGATTCCTTGAATGAACTCACCTGCAATACTTACCTGCTTGACTCTGCCACTCTGTCTGATTGCTGCAAATAACTTACCTGAATGACTTACCAGCGGAACTCCTAAGTTGTACTCACCACCTGTTGTTCATCTCACCTTAAAATGAATCGCTGAAGAAATCTTTTGATTTGTGCACTAATAAATCTCTTTCTGAACTTCTATCCTCTTGTCTGTATTGCCTGAGCATGACACATACATTATTAACAGTGCAAAATTAAAACTTTGCATCACTTGGTAATTTTGTGAACGACTTCAACATGCAACTGGGTTGTAGGTAAAGCCATTGCCCTGTGGCTTTAGGAATATGCTATGTCACCTCGCTGGGGGTGGAAGGAGTTAGTGCAGGAGGTTGAGATTTACTGACTAGAGATTTACGGGCTCCCCTCCACACACAGCTCAGGGTCTGGAACTTAATTTCTTGATAGAGGCTGGACTCTCAACTACTCTGGAGTTGCCCACAGTCAGAGGCCACAGGCTGGTGTGGGCTTGCTTATAGCCCCCCAGCTCAGCCACCATGTGTTGGGAGTTTACCTCGGTGAACGAGAGGGTTGTTTCACTGCGCCTTTGGGTCGGGGTTAGGTCTCTCACTGTTGTTTGTGTCTACAGGCAGAATGGCAGTACAGAGTACCCGGCCTTCTGGGAGTCTCTGGGAGGGGTGTGACTGGGAGGAACGGCCCCCCTGATCTGAACCTTAGTTGTGTTCTGTTGTTGGACTTCTGTGCTAGTCACAGTTTGTCCATAACGAACACCATGTTCAAGCATAAGGGTGTCCATGAGTACATGTTGTACCAGGACACCCCAAGGTGGAGGTTGATGATCAACTTTGTCTTGTACACTGAAGAAAGGGGCAGAGCTGTCAACTGATCACCACCGCCCAAACATACTGTGAGAGTCTGTTGGGAACGTTTGGCAGAGCTTTAACCGATTCCAGAGGGTGGTTAAGGTAATATAAACTGTACAGCAAAACATCATATGAGTGTTATACCCGAGTCCAGGCTGTGAATCTCCACTCTTAAACATTATTGGCTCAGTCATAGACACTTCACTCTTCAAAGACACACAGCTGGACTGATGAACTGGACTGAAACAGAAAGAGATTCAACTTAATCACTTAAATTACTGTATTTAGCAACAGTTATTCATTTATTATAATTCATTCAAATTATCATTATTTCACACAATATATTTACAAAAACTGTTTACTTAAATTTTGTAATATATGATAATATAAACTGTATAGCAAAACAATATATAAGTTTCATACCCTAGTCCAGGTTGTAAATCTCCACTCTTAAACATTATTGGCTCAGTCATAGACACTTTACTCTTCAAAGACACACAGCTGGGCTCTGCTTCTGAACTCTTCTGATGAACTGAGCTAAAACAGAACAG
Source organism: Enteromius paludinosus (assembly GCA_032361165.1). Lineage (NCBI taxonomy): Eukaryota > Metazoa > Chordata > Actinopteri > Cypriniformes > Cyprinidae > Enteromius > Enteromius paludinosus. Next base: position 9,456 of record JAUMHQ010042137.1, on the reverse strand, counting down.
ATGTAATACTTCATAATCAGAATCATCATATACATTGAAAGATAATGATCTTAGTGTAGTTCAAAAGTGATTTTTATTGATTTTTTGCAAGTCTTTATGATTTTATTTATATAAGAGAAAAGCTTTATTGTGTTACCTGCAGTCTGGAAAATACTTTTCATCTCCAGATGTTTGTGTTTCATTCATGATGGATCTAAACAGTCTCCTACAAACTGACTCTAGATGGAAATGACAAAATCACAAAAACTACAGTAACTAATTAAACATCTTAAATTGATGTCAATCATTTTATTAAACATTTTAAGTTTTTCTGTTTAGAAAAGAATCAATTATGTTTTTAAGAAATGGCTTAACATCAACTCACAGTAAACATTGTGATGTTTTTGTGTGGTTGGAGCTCAAGTGGACGCAGAAAGATTCCCCTGACTGCTTCACTAACACTAACTGTGAAGCTGCCGAGCTACTGGAGGCATGCTGTGTGGGCGAACTAAAAAGTGACACGATGCCCTCTGCTGTTCTGTCATTAATTACTCACCTTCATGTCGTTCCAAGACCCATAAGACTTTCATTCATCTTCGGAACACAAATTAAGATATTTTTGATGAGAGCAGAGAGACATCTGACCCTCCATAGACAGCAATACAACTGAAATGACCCCAGATCCAGAAATGTAGTAAAAAGTTCATGTGACATCAGTGCATTAACTGTTTTGTGACAATATTTTTGTTTTATTTGTGCAAAATGTACTCTTGTCGCATCGCAAAAGTGAGGTTGAGCCACTGATCTCACATGGACTGTTTTACTGGTGTTTTTAGCATGTTTCTGGACCTGGAAACATTTTGCTCTCTTTGGTCTATGTGTTTCTGGGGAAAATGCCCATATAAGCAGTTCCATCCACAACTACGTCATTAATGCAGAGTACAGACTGCATGATTTTAACCCCGATTTTGGCCGACAGGTTTTGAGAAATCGCAGACAAATGGCCGAAATCACATGCCAATCTCTGCTCGTTCACGCTAGTGACAATCATACAGTGTAAACTATCAAAAACGCGATCTGAGAGAATCAACCAAGCTGTCAACGACACCCGTGAAATATTTGGCATGCTAAATATCTGGACCTATCGGCGATGTGTTCTGAGTGAATAACATCGGCAATTACTTACAGCCAATGAGAGAGCAACAGCGGGATGTTGAGGGGGAGTTACGAAAGTATAGAAGGTAAATAACCTCATCTATAAATTTCTTGTTGTTGTAAATGAGCACACATGCAATTTGTGTAGCACGCTTCTTTTCCTTGCTATCATTTTTAATAATAATCCCAGCCTCACGTGAGAACTTGAGTCTTGCACACGTGACCTCGCATTGTTTCCATGTCACTTCTTGCTTGTTTTTGGCAGTAAGACAAAGTTGTCTGCGATCCTTCCTATTTTAAAGTCACCCAGTGTGAATCTGTCATACAGTGTGAACACAGCAGCGACGGAATGATACCCCAGATAGTCACGCTGTTTGAAAAGGTCTGTGACGCCACTACTTTGAAAACCGTGGAGTCTGAACTCGGCATAAGAGAAACATTGGCAAAAAAAACCTTGTACTAAGTTGGAAGTACGATTTTTGGCACATAAATACTATGTCCAAATTTTTTTTAGAACATTTGTCCATGCATAGCATGAGAATCCTAAATTTTAACAGTTTAAACAACTCTGAATGCATGAAAGTCCACATGACTCCTCCTTTAATGGACGAAATTGGATTGTCACCAAAACCAGACAAAGGATGAACAATGTATACACATCCTGTAAATTATCTAAGCTAAGTTTACGGTGACATTACAGTACCTTTACAATACTTCACATTAGGGATGTCCCGATAGCGATCGGTTGATCTGTAATCATCGATAAATGCAATCATTACACCCTACACACGGCCATTGTATCAAGCTGTGCAAAACCATGTTCATTATCAGCGTGGATTTGCGCATTTATCGCTGATTACAGGACCGTGTTTACTGACAAAACACGCATTACAGATCGGCCGTTCGCAATCGAGACATCCCTACTTCACATACATATAAAGTAAAATGTGACTATATTTAATGTTATTTAAAAAGTTTTATATTTGAGATGTATTTATTACATTTCATATTTCTTACAGTGTAAATGTAACATTGTTATCAGAGCCATTAATTTAGGTTTTAACAACAGCAAGACTACATTCATTTACAGTTTTTATACACATTTTCACATTTTAACAATCTTACAGTCTTATAAATCCTTTTTGTTCATATTTTATCCTGTTTCATGAGTGCTTCATGATTAATATATTATTTAATGTTTTCTTACATGAATCAGGAAGTGTATTTCTGCTCCACAGCTGAAGACTTGATTTGATCAAAATGTTCAGTTACTAGAATAGTTCTCAAAGTGTCCTTGCTTTGTCGTTATGTTCATGTATCCTCCCACATAAGCAAAGTAAAAAGATTAATCAATTTTTCAAAATAGAGAAAAAAATCTTACTATCTAGTGTAAAAGTTACACGTAAAACATAATCTGCCTTCACTTTCAGTTTGTCAGCAAGGCGGTAAAACCTGTTTGGTTTAATGATACATGCTTCAGGAATGGGTACAATAGAAGGATTCAAAGGAGGGTGTGTTTAATCACAACAGAACAGGAGTCAAACAACATAACATACTTTAACATCCAACAAACTGACAGACAGGGCTTTTAAACCCGAGGGTCAGTTGCCATTATATTAAAGAGGTCATCTGGTGACACATGCACTTTTTCAAGCTGTTTGGACTGAAATGTGTGTTTAGAGTATGTGTAGTCAACCACTCTACAATGATAAAGATCCACCAGTAGTTTTCTTTTAAATTAATAAAAATAAGTTGCTCCTTATGAAATCAAGCCTTTCGCAAATGCATGTCGGTGTGGCGTCATCCTTTTTCTCCAATTAAGTAATGTAATAATTTTAATGTATATTCCTCAATTTTGTCTTCCAACATCAGATCTATGTACAAACTGAATTCATCCTTCCATCTTTTCCATACAAGTGCCAAATTGTTGTCATTAAAGTCTATTTTTTCCTGGAGGTTTTAATGCACTCAGATGCTTTCTTTCTTGTGAGGAGTGGTTAAATCCACATTTGGATAGCTCAAGTAATCAAAAAAGACATACAGCTGTTAACTACTGTTTGTTTTCATTCTATGGTGATATTTACCGCTGCCACCATGTTAAAGCTCACACTCGTTATTCAGTTGTGTCCAGTCTGGTGTGTACATTAATCACAGAATGATGTTTCCTGAGGTCAATAGCACGTGTAGGACTGATGAATCACATGTATTAACCCATTTTAAGTAAGTGTATACAGCAATGAAGGATATATCAGTTATATACTTTTTAAACCAATAAATTTGTGTCTGTTTTTTAAACCTCACTGCTTCACAAGAGCCTACAAGGTCCTGGTACCCAGAGTCACTTCACAGTGGAAACAGAGCTCAGCAGTTGACTGAACTCACTGCCAGTAAGTTAGTGTAGGCAAAATTAAGACACTTATATGAATGGTTTACCCATTATTATTGTTTCTGACAAAATATAAATAATTATACTACATGAGAATTGTTTGAACTTTTCCAGCACGTTTTAACTATGATATATTCTTAACCATTATCATTTTAGTCACTGACGTTGAAATTTTCATACAATTTCAAAGAATCTTTAGATCCTTTTAAAGGGGTTGTTGAGGGGTTCAAACCTGTTCATTGGAAGGAGGTGACCCAATACTTTGGGCAATATACTGTATCTTTTTTTATACGTGTTTTTCTAATAATGAATCTGCCACAAAATAGGCAAACCAACCATTTGGACCAACAAACCTAAAATACATATTATAATGGTTAAATGTTAGTGGTTATCAGAATATTTTATACCCACATATGTTTCTAGCAATGCAATACATGTTGTACAAGACCATGCTTAAAATAAAATGGCTAGATGCATTTAGGAGGTATAGCATAGGTTTAAACCAGCCAGTCAATTTTAATATTGGTGCTTTGTAGCATTATCTCTTGTGCTCAGGTGTTTACTTCCACAAAATATCATATATTACTGTATTTCAACATGCTGTGGACAGAATTCTTTAATATAAGATAAGGTAAACTTTATTGTCACAGTCACACATACTACATACAACACATAATGTACAGCATAAAATCATATACACTTAAGCTATACGGATAGAAGGATTAACATCTATTTGTTTCAGTTTGTCAAGTGACAAATAAGATTGCTGTTACATGCCTGTCTAGCCTTAGTTACTTTTTCTTATCTCCTTGGGTTTATTTTGGTTCTTCCCCAGGTGTATGCCCTTATTTGTTCTTTCCTGTGTTTGTAATGATTATTAGTTCATTAATCCCCCCCTGTGTTCCATTCAGTTCATTAGCCCTGTGTATTTAAACTGGTCTGTTTGTGTTTACCCCTGTCCTTGAATTAATGTTGTAAATGTCACGTGTGTTGATGCAAAGTAAACTTCTATTCTTTATTGACTCCTTTGTTGAAACCTTTAATTTAACAACCACTCCAAGTTACAATTGCAAAGTATTAAAAGCTGATCTAAAATCAATAAAAATAAGACATGCATATGCTTTTGGATCCCCAAATGTTTAGAGACTAAGTAAATCATACTCTCAACTGCATCATCTGTACTTCTACCTTGTCTGTAGGCAAACCGCCATGGGTCTAATTTTTTAATGTACTTCATTTTTTAGTAAAGAAACAATATACTTCTCAAAATATTTAATTACAATCGATGTTAAATGCCACAGGTCTATAGTCATTGTTCTCAAGTGGATGTAGCTTATTTGATTAAAATAATCACAGATTTTTTCCTTAAAATTGCTTGATGTTTACGCGAGAGTTGAAAAAATTATATCCCAGATGGGTGGGTTCTGTGGCACAGGTTTTCAAAAGCCATGCAGATATCCCATCCGGTCCTTTATCATTTATTGCACACAGCTGGTGAAACAGTAATTGAATCCTAGTGTTATCAACTACTTATCACTAGTGTCAAAAGTATTCACATTCAATACTCAGGTAGAAGTATAGATACTAGGGTTGATTGAGCTTGAAACAGCCTTTTAGGCTGTAAAACCGGGACTAACAGTGCTTTACATGGCTCATTACATCGTGAAACGGGGCTCGAGCCCGCTATCTGTGGTTTAGGAACCGGCGCTGGTATCCCTTTTTGCGCATCGACTCGGGAGCGGTCCTCTTATGCTGGAGAGGAGTTCGCCGAACGGCGAGCGGGAGCCGAGCCACAGGCTTGATTTGACGCTGGCGATGCGTTGATTAACCCTCACACGTGTGTGAACGTCCTCCTCTACCTCTCCGACCGTAAAACACGACCCACAAAATGCCAAAACAAAGTCAATAAGACTCACCAATGACCAGTCGGGGTCCTCCACGGGCAAATCACACAGCAGTTTGCGATCCAGTCCAGATAAAAAATGTCCTTTAATCGTCTCCTCGTCCAGACTGACGAGGTGCGAGATTGAAATGAAGTCCTGAACGTACTCCTCTATACAGCATCCGCACTGAAACAGCAAACGCAAAGAGGATTCGGTAGCCGGGTTGTAATCCTGCCGGCGGGGCAAACAAAAGTCTCTTAGTGAGCATTGTGGCATACTGTCGCTGAATCGTGTGCGGCTGGCCAATCTGTCATAGATGATTCGAGAGACATTCGGATTCATAAGCAGACGGTTTTATTCACACACAGAGTAAACAGTAGCAGGGTCGGAGCAATGCCAAAAGGTCATATCAAAGGCGAAGACAGTAGAATAATCCAGTACACATAGTGAGGGTCGAACAAGGAGCAAACATAATCCAGAGGGGCAAGACAAAGTCTTAAATCCAGGTACAGGCGAGGTCTAGAACAAGGAACAAAGGAAACACTGTAAACACGGATGACCAGAGAGAAATGCTGGCATTCCGGCATCACGAAAAGTAGGAAGAGAGAGGGCCTTTCGGCTCTGGGGGTTTTTAAGAACCCGGTGAGGTCACACCTCCCTTAGGTCATCGGCCAATGGAGTTTTGATGCCTTGGAGGGAACTTTTTTATGACTCTTTGTTCTCAACATGCCAACCTGAATCCACACTGGATTGGTGGATCACCATACAAATCAGAACAGATTCTTAAAAAACTGAACATTGCAAAGATATCAACATATGAGATACACTCTCAGTTAGATCGTCTGAAGACGAGTTCTTAGATACCAAGCATGACATGGATCTGGCAAGGTGATGTTTAGATCACATGTTTTTCGTGTTCATCAAAAATCTGCATAAATACAGTATATGATGGGAAAGACAATAACAGTATACATTATGACCTCAAAGATATGTGTTTACTCAAAAAAGTTTTCCTGTGAATTCATTTTGGAAAAGGGCCATTGTCTTTGCAAAAAGAGCACTAGTTAAGGTGAGCTCACATTCTTTCGAGCAATAAAACGGCGGTTGTCATGGCAATGAAAGGCCTGGTTTACCTTATTAGCGGCCCATCAGGGGGGAGGTTACACAGACACTCGCATTTGCAGTTTGAGTTACCTCTTGGGTTGATGAAAACGGCACCAAAGCTTGTTAACACTAACAAATAATTTGTGCGCCATTGGACCAAACGCTACACACCACTTTACAAACTGGTTAATTTCAGATGCATTCTGCTCTTTATCCATTAGGCTAAGGATTGCAGTGTTGTCGCTGAATTTTACTATGTAATTGTACACATTATTATTGCTTACAAAGGGTACCTGCACCAATACTATAGGAATCAGAGATCATCTTATTAACCTTAACCTGTTGAGTTCTGTTAGTTAACATCCATTTGTTTTAGTTTTTCAAGTAACAAATAAGGTTGCAAAAGCTGATCTAAAATCAATAAAAAGAAGACATGCATATGCTTTAATATCCCCAAATGTTTAGAGACTAAGTAAATGATACTCTCAACTACATCATCTGTACTTCTACCTTGTCTGTAGGCAAATAGCCATGGGTCTAACTTTGAATTTACTTCATTTTTTTAGTAAAGAAACTATATACTTCTCAAAATATTTAATTACAATCGATGTTAAATGCTACAGGTCTATGGTCATTGTTCTCAGATGGACGTATTTAATATTAAAATAATCACTAATATGTTTACGCAAATAAAGTGAAAGCTAAAAAAGTGTACACCAAACAGGGGTGAGTTCTGTGGCACAGGTTTTCAAAAGCTGTGCAGAGATCCCATCCGGTCCTTTAGACTTTATTGTAGACATCTGGTGAAACATTAATTGTATCCTTGCGTTATCAACTGCAAATCACTACCCAGATAGCATAGGTACATCTGCAAAGATGTCTGTTTAAGATCTCTTGATCTGGAAAGCATCCGCTGTCTACAAACGTCTTTCAGATGTCAGTTTTACATACATTTAAAGTCATAAACATCTTTAAAACATCTAATAGATGTCTATTCGACATCCAAAAGGAGACGTCCTATAGACATATCAGAGATGAGCAAACACCCTAAATAATACATCTTGCTGATGTAGCAATAGACGTCTACTAGATGTACGTGTGCTATCAGGGTAGTGTCAAAAGTATTCACATTCATTACTCAGGTAGAAGTATAGATACTAGGGTTTAAAAAGACTTGTGTAGAAGTTAAAGTATCAACTCAAGAACTGGTTGCAAAACTACTTAAAGTATAAAAGTAATGCAAGGAAGTAAATGCCATTAAGGACAAAAGCTTAGGTCAAATCACAGGGTATTGTAGTATTGAGTAAAAATTGAGTAATGAACGACCTCAACACTGGCTATAACCGCATTTTCTTTGATACTTGAACTTTGGTGATATTTGATAAATGTTGATAAGCAAGTATTGCAAAATCACAGTGTTTCCATTAACCAACGTTATGCAGCTAAAACTTAACCCTTTGCCTCTTACGATAAGTCATAGCATTTATTTTTTGGCAGGATTTTGGATATATTCATACAAAGGAGGCAAATGCATTTATCTTTGACCCTCTGGGGTCGGAGGTGATTTTGGGGCCCTTGAGATGTTTGGACATGTTCACAAGCTGCAGAAGCGGTTAAAGCAATGTTAACCTTCAAAGACAACTTACAGACTGCTGGAAAGGACTTGAGAATTTCTTTGTCATCAGCTTTCCAGGCAAGGTAGCTATCGAACTGCTTGATACCTTCATGACCATTAGTAGACTTCATACTTGCAAAGAAGTCCTCTTCCTCAGAGGCACTGGAACCATCAACTGGTGTTTGATTCACAGGCTCTTCCTCCAGATGGTCCTTGATGTAGACCAGCATGTTACCAAAGCGCTGCTGCATGCCTCCTTGGATTGCATCAACCAGAGGTTTGCAGTACCTGGAGGTAATGCGAATTCGGTCCAGTTTCGAGATGAGGAGTGTCAACGTAGGCAGAAGCTCTCCCATCTGAACATCTATTTCAGCCCGAAGAATGTTGAGGGCTTTGGCTTGGGGGCTCATGGTTCTGGCATACTCTTCCAGAAAGGCAATTTCATGTTATTACACTTTTAAGTGTGTGTGTGTGTGTGTGTGAGTGAGGAAGAGAGAGAGAGAGAGAGAGAGAGTCAAGTGTCATCTACTGATTGACTCTTTCCCTGTATCTACTCCTATCAAATCTTTCAGTAGTTAGGCGACTACTCAAATTTATGCCTTTTAAAACCTATTTTAGTAATAGTTTTACTATTAACATTACTGAAACATAAATTTAAAGGAATTCTAAAAAAAAAACAGCACTTACACTGGCAACTTGAGTGAAGTGCAGACAGTTCTGAGAGCCCCCTCTCCCTGATCTTTAATGATTCAAAGCACTCTCTCAACGGCAAGAAATAAGGAATTCCACCTTGTTGTGTTGGGGCGGATTAGCTGAATTTTACACACATCTTCTATAATCTCTGCCGCAGCCGCAGATCTGCCACACTTATTCCACACTTTGCAAATGCTGACCTGAGCAGCTTCTTGTAGGCTTCGTTTGAACAGGCTGTGGCTGCATCCACTGTGGAAATCAAGTTTAATAAGTGGCAGGCGCAACAATGATGCTTCGGAAGTTGGAATTGTAAGCCATCATCTTCATCTAAATCAGCTGTGACCTCTACGAAGTCCACCTCAACACCATCCACATCCTTACATCTCCATCACATATCACATCACTTATCTCATCTTCAGTCTCATCTGAAGGAGAGTTGTTGTTCTCATCTTGCTCTCCATGAATGCGTAATGCCTTTAAAAAGTTTGACCCATTGTCCGTAGTAGTTCGAACAACCTTGTTCTGCATGTCAAATTCAGAATGAATGTCATTTAGAGCACAAGTTAAAACATCAAAAGTATGTGGGCCTTTGAGCTGCCTGCATGCTAGTGCTACTGAGCACCTCTCCAGGCTCTTAGGGT
>JAUMHQ010042136.1:0-11324 GCA_032361165.1 Enteromius paludinosus | reverse complement strand
GATAAGGGAATTGGTACCGGCTGGGAGATAATCATGCGTCATTGCTCCTCCCGAAATTTGTCTAAAGACATCACTTATTGTAAAACCTTTCAATAATATATTCATTTTCAAAATAATCTAAATAGGACAATACAAGCCCATTTCCTGCTCTGATATATTATCAAGATCAATCTTTACTCCAGAGAGAAACAAAAGTGAATATGTTGAATATGTGAAAAGTGAAATTTGTTTGTCCCTTCAGAAAGTTTTTTATCAGAATGAAGAAAGTGAATAACTGTCACGTTTCAATCGGTTCATCGGTCCCATTCATCCATGTTGTGTGTATGAATGAGTGGGTGGGGCTGAGTATTGGATTAGTGCTAATTAGTAACAACTTTGTCTCGTTATACAACACTATTTAATGTGTGCTGTCTTTTCTTTGTCAGTTCCTCTGTCTTCTTTGCTGGGCTTGGCTCGCGTGTTCTGTTTCTGGTTTCCTGTCTCCTCTGGCCAATTCACATTCCGCTCTCTCTCCGGTTAGATTCGCGGAGGAATCTCTATCTCCATCCAGGATTGTCCACTGGGGTCCCTGCGCTAACTACCAGCTGTTCCTGGTGGTTTCCATGCTACCTTCACGATACATAGACTCTTGATTGGATTGACTTTTGTCAATAAATATTGTTTTGCATCTGCAACTGAATCTTCCGTTTCTTTGCCGTCACAGTAGGAACTGACCATGATGGATTTTGCAGAAGCAGCAAACCTGCAGGACGTCATGGTCAACAGCACATCCCGTATGGATCGCCAGGATGGACAAATTACAGGTATGGGACATGGGTTACATGAGTTGGCGATACAAGTCTTCCCACTGTGCCACCTACACCGCCGATATTGTCATAGGATCAACACCAGTCTGAACCTCGTTTACCCATGCCGGAAAGATATGGTGGTGAACCCAACATGTGCTCCATGTTTTTCTCTCTGTAGCTACTAACATTCGCTACGGAGTCGAAAAGTGGCGTTTGTTTTGACTCTACTGATGGGCAAAGCGTGTTGTGGGGAACGGCGGTGTGGGAGATTCAACACCTGTGCTGCTCCTCGTTCCATAAACTTTCTGTGGAAATGAGGGCCGTTTTCGCTCCGTGGCAGATTGCGAAGTGGCCAAAAGACTAGCCGATCTGTGCCAGGGTGAAAGATCCCTGAAAGATTACTCGAATTTCGTACTCTGGCGGCTGAGTGTAGATGGATTAAGGAGGCGCTGTCTCCAATCACATCCAAAAAGAGATTTTTTTTACTGGAATTACCTGAGAAGTTAGAGGATCTTGTTGAACTAGCCCTGCGAATGGACGAGCGCCTGCAACAACGCACCCAGTGCAATTATCTACAGTCAGTGAGGGGCGAGTATTTCCCTGTGGGAACGGAGGGTGCGATTGGTCACACCATGAACATTGAGCCCATTGCAGGTCGGGAGAGATTGGCTTTCCCGGGAGGAGAGAGAACGGCGGAGGAAGAAGGGTTTGTGTTTGTACTGTGGTACTACTGGCCATTTCCTGTCGGAGTGTCCAGTAAAAGATCATTAGACGGCGTTAGACAAACCCTACAGTTACTACAGTGGATAGATCAGGACCAGGAATGCTGTGCCCTCATGGACTATGGGGCGGAGTGTAATTTCCTGGATTTTACATTTGCCAAGAACCTTTGCATTCCTGTGAGTTCACTTAATCATCTCAAAACAGAAAGAGCTCTTAACGGACAGCCGCTACCCAGTTTTTGAAGAAGGATGGTTCTTTGCGGCCGTGCATTGATCAACGGGGTTTGAACATCATCAAGGTAAAAAATACCTTTCCTTTGCTGTTGATGTCTTCAGCTTTCGAACGGCTGCAGAAAGCATTTGTCTTCACCAAATTTTATTTGAGAAATGCTTATCATAAGGAAGGGAGATGAGTGAAAGACCGCTTTTAATACCCCCAGAGGGCACTTTGAATACCTTGTTATTCTGTTCGTGTTATCAAACTGTCCCGCGGTCTTTCAAGCACTCGTGAATGACGTGTTGAGAGATGTGGTCGACCAGTTCATTTATGTCTACCTGGATGAAATATAGATTTTTTCTTCTTCTCTCCAGGAACACATTTAACACATCAGGCGAGTGCTCCAGAGGCTGATAGAGAATTGGCTTTTTGTCAAGGCGGAGAAGTGCACATTTTATGTCAGTTCAGTTCCGTTTTTGGGTGAAATCGTGTCACCTGAGGGGGTGTGCATGGATCCCGACAAGATTAAAGCTGTGTTGAATAGGCCAACCCTTGATTCCCATAAGGCCCTGCAGAGGTTTCTTGGGTTTGCCCATTTTTACTGGCGTTTTTATTCTAAGCCAACTAGCTGTGCTTCTGACCTCCACCAAGACGGCCAAACTGAAAAGCCGTTTCATTTCGGCTCCCACTCTCCGGGCCCATGATCCCACACGCCAGTTTGTGGTGGAGGTTGACGTGTCAGAGGTGGGGGTAGGAGCTGTGTTATCCTGGCGCTGCCACGGATGACAAAATGCATCCATGCGCATTCTTTTCTCATCGTTTGTCCTCTGCAGAACACAATTACGGCATTGGCAATAGAGAGTTGCTGGCCGTTAAGTTAGTGTTGGAAGAGTAGCGTCATTGGCTAGAGGGTTCGGGGTTCCTTTTATAGTCTGAACCGATCATAAGAATCTCGAATATATTCGATCCACTAAATGTCTTAACTCCAGGCAGGCTCGTTGGGCATTATTTTTTTGGATGTTTTGACTTTTCAGTTTCTTACCGACCGGATTCTAAAAAGATTAAATCCGATGCGTTATCACGCATTTTTGACCATTCGGACCTCCCGGTGTCTCCTGAGTGCATTGTACCGGAGAGATTTGGTGCCTCTGCCGTCACCGCAATGCCTTAGAAGGGGTAACGCCTCCGCCATGCCCAGCGAGTCGGTTGTTTGTGCCGGAGGGCTTACGGTCAGATGTTATTTGATGGGGTCATTCTACATACGTGGCTACATGGTGTGTTATTTTTTTCATTTCATTAAATTTGTTTTAAAAACTAGTTCATTCTAGTGATAGGAAGTTCAGATAATTTTACCGACTCGGACCTTTGAGTCTCGTTCAAAATATAATTAAAATGTTACCTTTTACCTTCCTAACACATCTACTGCATATACAAACGTTGATCACACTACAAACAAGACAAAACTATAATGCTATAAGAAACAAGAAACAGAAAAGATTAATTAATTGTTTACCTGGGTCTTTAATCTATGATTCGCTCACCTTGCCTCTTATCTAACAAGTTTTCGGGTTCTGAATGAATCACTCCCACAAGACAACTAGTTCTTTCCAAGTCACATTAATGATTCGTTCAAAATGAAATCTTTTATCTTATATCACATATTTTGCATTGAGCACTTTTTCTGTTTGGTCCGTCTTGTTTGAAGTTTTTAAATCCAAAGCACAGCATGGCACATCAGTAGACATGTTTGTTCGTTGTCCTCTCATGTGTGGCGGCCGCACCAAAAATAAAAAAATAAAAAATGTGTGGCCGCACCGGAGCGCAGCAGATACAAGGCACGTGTTACATGGGCAGTTTATAGGTAACGGAGGGAGGGGAATAACAGCGAGCTCATCACCCAGCAAACACAAAACATTTTCACAATGTTGTATTTAGGTTGCAATTAGGTAATGTTATAGTACGTTTTAAAAACGTTTTTTTAATAACGTAAAAAAAAAAAAAAATTATATATAAATATATATATATATATATATATATATATAACCAAAATAAAAACGTTTTAAAAACATTGTAAACATACCTAACTGGTATGTTAACTTTAGGTAGTCAAAAAATGTAAATATCACGTTTGTTTACTACGAAAATGAAATCAGACCAAACTGCAACTTTTGGGAGATGTTTTATTCAGGTATTAAAAATTAAAATAACGTAATCTGCACGTTGGAAAAAACTTTTTAAAAACTTCAGGAAAGTACCCAAAATACAACTTTGCAAAAATATCAGTAAAATAATAATGACACATTAAGCAATTCAGTGAATTACTCTAGCAGTAGGCAGAGTCTTAGAGAACCTAGCTATCTCTCTGTATTGCTCTGGCATTAGGTTAATATAGCCAGCCTATCCAAAGGGCATAAAAGTAATATGTGAATGCTTATTTTCAGTTGTCTCTGCTCATTCAATTGACATATATTCGAATCTAATAATAGGCCACCTTTTGATTTTGTTGTTTCAAATAGTCATAACGAGCTAACAGCTTAAAGTAAACCATGACACTGAAATGAAAGGAATGATGGGTGAACGTTATGTACGTATAAAATATACAAATATTTATTATTTAAAAAACGTGATGGCAGTACCAAAATGCAAATGTATTTTATATTATGTCTATCCACTTAGACAATACGTTATCACGTTTCATAACATTTTATCTATCATTCTTATAATTTGTAGTAACATTTCACTTCTACGTGTATTGATGTAAACGCCGCGTTTTTAATTGGCATGCACGTGAACACTGAAGCTGTGTTTAAACTGGAGCGGAGGAAGTTACCATGGAAACAGGGCAGCAACACTACACACCACAACATTACACGCGGTAAATCTCCGTCTTTTACATTGCTTTAAGGTAAGTTTAGTCCCTAAAATTACACAAATAATACATAAAACTTTTCCTACATGCAATAGACACGCTTATGTTGAATATAATTTACTTTATAGAGATGTTTTAACACTTTGGAAAAAGTCAGTTTAGTCAGCTAACGTTTACTGTTATAAGATGTCAGCTAACCATTGTCATGCGACGAGGATTCTCGCGAAACTGTGGTTATTTTAATCAAAAACTTAGACAAGGTACATAAGGCAAGGCAGTGCAGACACGCAAGACACTTGACGATTCGACAACTAAGGTTTAAATTAAGGTTTGAACTGTGTCTACACAGACATAGAGTAAACACAGCTGGACACTAATTAACACAATGAACCAAACAAAGCCAGGAAACACTATACATGGGCAAGGGCGGATACAGTGCCCACAGTGCAGCCGATGGGTCATAGGGCCGAGAAGGAGTTCTGGCTTCGGAGGACAGAGGTAAGGACGAGAGACGCCCCAGCCATACTGGTTCCAGTGGATGGGGGGGTGGGACTCCACGAGACTTCCCTCTTACCGTGATCTCTGGCTGTGGCTCTGGCAATGTGATCTCTGGCTGTGGCTCTTGCAGCGTGAACTCGGGCTGTGGCTCTTGCAGCGTGAACTCGGGCTGTGGCTCTTGCAGCATGAACCAAACCAGAGGTGTGAAAAAGCACTTCTGAAAGAGGGGGGTGTTGTGACCCTTTAAACATAGATTGTGACAACCATAGTAATCAAGTTATATCATTTAGTATCAGAAGTTATAACTTTCTGAAAAACACAAATAGAAGGGAGGAGCAGGATAAGCCAGGGTGATGGGGTGGATCCAAAGGGCCAAGGCGAAGCAGATGACTCAGGCAACCGAAGTGCAGGTGGGGATCCAGAAGACTGCAGTGGAGCCAGAGCAACAGAGGACCAAGGTGGAGTTGAAGGGAGAGAGGAGCCCAAAAGGGTGACAGGCTGAGGCAAAATCTGGGACTGGAGGCATAGACAAGGGATCCTCCAGCAACAACGCCTGACAGGAAGTAGCGGAGGCAGACATGAAGAAGGACTGATGATTGGAGGAGTTGGGAAAGAGAGGCTGGGTGTGAAATCATGATCAACAGCAGATTCTGCTATGAACAGGGGAGCAAGCTTTGTGGTCGCCACAAGACACAGATAGTTCAGGGCAGACATAACCATCACGGGAGGAGCAATAGTGGTGTGTGCAGCGCACACACACAATTTGACAACACACATTCCAGGGAGTGCCATGGACAGAGAAACAACCTCTGTGGTTGTGACTGGACAAGCAGATAATCAAACAGACAGACAGCTTTTAAATGGCCTCTTTGAGGATAGGCATTGGGCTCCTAGGTGAAATTCGAGCTTCAGACCTGAAAAAGATAATCAGAAAGGTTAAACTAGGGGTGCAGTGAAAATTCGTTCGCCAGCTGGGAAATATTAATTGGAGATGAGAGATACTTTTCCTGGTTTTATTCCAGGCTACAGAGCAAATGTTTTGGTGAGTGCGCCACCGTAGTATCAAAGAATATGCATGAATCAGCGTCTTCCCTCGTTAAAGTTTAGATGGGGCGTATGAGAGTACAGGTGAGACTTGCGAGGTGTGAGGGAAAAGAGAGAAGGAATTCTGGGGACGTGACTGGTCGGTTTTTTGGCTGAGATGGTTCGGAACGGGATGGAGGGGTGAGCGTGGGAGCTCGGAGATCGATTTATAGACTGTGCAAGAGATATTACAGCAGTTTGTAAAAACTTGGGAGAGTGATTAGTGATAGTCCCTTGGTGCGGTTGCTGGTTTCGTTGGGAAACACGGATTATGCATTTGTCTGTGGAGAGACGATAATGGGCTATGTTTGAAGATGGGTTGTATCTATGGGATGTAAAAATTAATAAAAATAGTTCCGTTCCATACAGGAATGGGGGGCTTGAAGCAAATTGACTTCTCAAAGATAATCCTCTCTTTTATTTTGGTTTCTTTTACTTTGATAATCCTATTAAACTTTAAAGAAAGAATGGAGGAGACCAAATGTAGCCAATAAAGCGGATTTAATGGTATAAAATAATAAAAAATATAAAAATGTAATAAAAAGATTTAATAAAAAATTTAACATGGGGCTTGAAGCAAAATGGCTTTTCAGGATGTGATCCTGTTAATTTTAACTTATTAAAAGTTATTTTGATTTATTTTATTTTGATAGTCCTTATTTAACTTAGAGAAGTCACAGGGGAACTCAAGTAACACTGATAAAAGGATGTAATAATATTGGATAGTGAAAATGTGAATTTTATATAAAGGGATTAAATAAATATAAAAGTGATCATACTTTTATTTTGCAATCACGAAGTAGCGAATGGCGCGAGGAGAAGAGATCGATCTTCCTTGTTGGATTATTTTTTATTGGATTACGTGGCGGAGTTTAGACGAATCTAGCGCGCTGAATCTCAGGTAGCTCGAGGCGAATGCGGAAGTGGAGTAAAGATTCGGCTGTTAAAAGGATACGTGCTTCACGTTTGTGAATGCTAAGGATGCTACAAGGGCTGCGCTGGGTAATGCGATCGTTTGACGACTGGAGATCGGAGAGAAGATGAAACGCTGGCTAGCGAGGGCTTAAAAGGAGGTGAGTGGCTTAACGATGGGATTTTCGCGGCCTTTTGTGTAAACCACGGGCTCGACTGGAGCCCCGGCTGCGGTGACGGCTGCTTGGCGGTGAGGAGAAGGGAGATTTGGGCTAGGAACTCCATTCGAGAATTCGGTTTGATCTGTAGCGATAATCCAGAAGGGAGCGAGAAGATGGGTTGAAAGCACCGTGCAGACATGATCCATATCTTAGTGGCTGTGCTGATGAGCGGGCCCAGAGGAGGTCGGAATGGCCTTGTTTGTAGTTATAATGGCGGAGATCGAGATCTAGAGTGCCGGGGAGAGCACGTTGGTTTGTTGTTGGTAGGTCTTGCGGTCTCTAGAAAGTGCTGAGGGTGGCCATGGTTCAATATTTAGATCGAGCTGAGAAAGGAAGGGACTCTGGCTTGAGATCTGATAGGAAAATAGGATGATTGGAAGATTAGGGAGGCGGAGATCGTAAACGACTGCCGTTGCACCCGTCCTCCCGAAATGCGTTTCAGGAAAATATATTTACATGTCTACTTAGGATTTAAGTAAATTTGTGCTGTAATATGAATTTGTAGTAAGCTTGATAAAGTTAATATAATCATTTTTCTAACCGAGGCCTCAAAATACTGGTTTGTTGACAGTATTCACTATAAAAAAAATAATCAATAAAAAATAAAAAAGTTAACTGTATCTGGTCCGATATTCATTCTTCCCTCCAAATTAATTAAGCTTACTGCGTTAGTTCAGGCAGGTCTCATAGTCAAGCTCTGCTGTTAGCTGATTGGGGAATTTCAGTTTCATTGTTGTATATGTTTCAAATATATGTTTTTAAATAGGACTGTTAATTTCCTCACAAGACATGATTGCGCCGATTTGTAACGGTTAGTCTTAGCCATTGTGAAGTCTGATTTGTTTTTCCAACGTAATGTTAGGCTTTGTCTAAAAATCTTAAAATCTTGGTTAAATTAGTGAAAATGTCAGACTAACGTTTCTTTGAGTCAGATAATCCAGTTTAATTAGGAGGCCTAATCTACGAGTTAAAATTTAGGTAAAAGTCAACTAATTTAACAGATAATTTCATGTTGTGTCGTCATGTGTCGTTCACATGCACTGTTTTATTTGTATTTACACATATGTAATTCAAATTTTACACATAGTTTATACAGTATTTATGCAGTGTCAAATGCTGTTCGTCTGAATAACGTTACTCGATCCTGATTGGCTGCTGTGCATTCAAAGAGTTGAATGCACTTATTGTTCCAGTCAGATTAGTTGCCTCTAAATTAATGTGCTGCCTTCACTAAAGCAGAAATTGATTTTTTTTTTTATATATATATATATTTTTCATTAACATGTTTTTTGTTTCTCTTTGCAGATAATCAAGAAATGTTGTGAGTTGCTGATAAGGGAAAGCCAAAAAGGTAAATATTGTATAATTTAACGTTAAAGATGGAAGGCATTATCTCTTTCACCTTCAGCAATAATTCTAATATGCTCATTTATTATGAATGCTGGAAACAGTTGTGCTGCTTAATATATTTAACCCTGTGATACGTTTTTCAGGATTCTTTGGTGAATAAAAAGTAAAAAAAACATTTTTTAAAAATAGAAATTTCTCTGACAAATATACAGTATCTTGCAAAAGATTGGGATTTTTTACAAATTAAATATATAGCCTACTTTTTATTCATAAGGATGTGTTAAAGTAATAAAAAGTTATAGCAAAGACATATATTGTTAGAAAATTTTTATATTTTGAATAAATGCTGTTCTTTTTAACTTATCAGAAGTTAAATAAGCTTCCTGATAAGCAAGGAGAATAACTCCAGGATCCTGTCCCAGATCTACGTTAGGGGTAAGTGCTAGAACTTAGCACATTAGAACAGAGCTTTTCTAACCTATGCTGAAGCCCCACTTTTTGCACTCCAAGAACAATACATTATATCATTTTATATTTTTGTTTTCAGTGGGAGTTTGCAATTGACACAGGGAAAAGGCCCAGCTGCTCAGTATGAATGTGTGAGATTTCAGCCTGAGAGAAACTGAAGAAATCTTAAACAAAAACAGAAAGAAACTTAACAGCAACGACAAACCATTGGTCAAACTGACTTGGTCAGTGAAAGTAACATACTATCTCTAACAGAAATCCATCAATTCGTGAAACCATTACTTACTGCTGATTTGAAAAATGACTGGCAATAGCTTTTAACACCCACTCAACTCTACAACCACTTTAAATGACTTAAAAACATATGCAGTTATATTCTAGCTGCCATTATTCACCACTCATTTATCCTAGTTATGTTCTGAACACATTATAGTGGCGCGATTTTACTTATTTTCTATGCAAAATTACATCCAATCATGACATCTGGCTCAAGACTGAAATCTTACATGCGATGACCAAACGTATCGATCAAACAAAAAATAAATATATTTTTATTTTTTAGATTTTTTTTTTTAATTTAAGCATTAATAAATCATTTATTTCCTGAAAATGTCTTGGTTACGTATGTAACCCCCGTTCCATTATGGAGGGAACGGAGACGTTATGTCATGACGACAGACTGGGGTTCTTCCTTGGGAGCCCTGATTCACTCTGATTAAGAGAACACCAATGAGAATTGGCTAGTGGAATTTGCATCCTGAGCCACTCCCTGCTGAGCGGGTATAAATAGGCAGCAGGTGTACGCCAAGACGATGGCATCCACTATTCAGTGGGCCAACCTCTGCTTGGAGAAAGCCTTCCCTTTTTGCTGACCTCCATAACAGACAAAGAGCTGCTCAGAGCTTCTGAAGCTCTGGGTGCGGTCCACGTACAAGCGCAAGGCTCTGACGGGACACAGCAACTCCCAGGCTGGATCTGCCTCCTCTAATGGGAATGCTTGCAGGCTCACCACCTGATCCAAAAAGGGTGTGTTAGGAACCTTGGGCACGTATCCAGGCTGGGGTCTCAGAACAATGTGAGAGTAGGCCGGCCCGAACACAAGGTACTCTTTACTTACCGAAAATGCTTGGAGGTCCCGACCCTCTTGATGGAAGTAAGCTCGGTCAGGAACTCTGTCTTAGCAGACAGGAACTTAAGCTCAACTGAGTCCAGCGGCTCAAATGGACCTCTCTGAAGGCCAGCCAGGACAACAAAGAGGTCCCAGGAGGGTACTAGGGGCGACCTAGGGGGATTTAACCTCCTGGCACCCCTCAGGAACCTCACAACGAGATTGTGCTTCCCCAAGGACCGGCCATTCACTGCATCGTGATGTGCTGCGATAGCAGCTACATACACTTTCAAAGTGGAGGGCGACAGACTGCGCGCAAACTTCTCTTGCAGGAAGGAAAGCAGAACACCAGCAAGCGAACAGACTCCACTTTTCAGTGCATAAGCGCGTCTCATAGAGAGGGCTCTAGCCTGAGGGATAGTGTCTACCACCGCTGGTGGTAGAGCACTCAAGTCTGCCACGTACCTTCCAGGAGCCACACGTGGAGGTTCCATAAATCCGGACGGTATCAATGATGCTAAGAATGGTGAAGAGTCAGCCCTGAAGTACAGGGGAGGAGCTGGTCAATGCTGTGAAGAGAGCTGGGACCATTGTTTCCAAGGCTACTATCAGTAATACACTAAGACATTTAAAAATTTTGCATCGCAAGGAAGGTTTCCCTGCTTAAGTCAGCCCATTTTCAGGCCCGTCTGAAGTTTGCCAGGGACCATCTGGTTTAAAATCAGAGGAGTTATGGGAGAAAGTCCTGTGGTCTGATAAGACCAAAATAGACATTTTTGGTCTTCACTCCATTTGCCGTGTTTGGAGGAAGAAGAATGATGAGTATCATCCTAATAATACCATACCTTCAGTTAGCATGGGGCTGGACGCATCATGCTCTGGGGGAGTTTTTCTGCACAGGGGACAGGACGACCACACTGTATTAAGGACAGGATGAACGGGGCCATGTATTGTGACATACCGGGCAAAAACCTCCTTCCCTCAGTAAGAGCATTAAAAATGGGTCGTGGTTGGGTCTTCCAACATGACAATGACCCAAAGCACACAGCCAGGAAAACCAAGGAGTGTCTCCGTAAGAAGCATATCAA
>JAUMHQ010042135.1:0-11325 GCA_032361165.1 Enteromius paludinosus | reverse complement strand
AACAATACAGATTGTAGCAAAGCACTGAACATTATCAAATAGAAGAACAGAGTGATGGTAATGTATAATGACGAGAAATAAACTTTATTTATCAAATGCAGAGACTGTCTCTGTAGTCAAGACGGCGGTAATCACTGGAAATAAGGTGTCCCCAACTAAGCAAGCCAGAGGCGACAGCGAACCAAAACCCCATCCATGAGAGAATGGGGAAAAAAACCTTGGGAGAACCAGACTTGGTTGGGTCTGGCCGGAAGCCCAGCATCTAATTTCCAGTTCAATTTTAAACGCATGTTAGATTGTGTAAGGACTTATCAAGTTAAATTAGCAATGTGATGCAGCCTTGGTCTGACGCAAGAAGCAAGTCATTGGTGATTGCTGTGATGGGACCTAAAACCTGACTGAAATTCTTCATAGATATCGTTGTTTTTTTTTTTTGCAAGAATTAGCAGTTGAGCAGATACAACTATATCTAAAATTTTAGACATAATGGAAGATTAGAAATGGGTCTAATTTTCCAGTTCTCTAGGGTCTAGTTGAGGTTTCTTAATAAGAGGCTTAATAACCGCCGTCTTGAATGATTTAGGGATGTGGCCTACAATAGCGACAAGTTGATAATATTGAGAAGCGGTTCTTCTGCTACTGGTAATAGTTCTTTTATTAATTTATGGGGTACATGATCTCATAGGCATGTTGTTGGTTTAGATACAATGATGAGTTTATTTAAAGGTGCCATAGAATGCATTGAGAGAATATTTTAAATTGTTCTCTTTCGACATCTCACTCGTACTGCATCTGCTAAGACGCATGGGGAAAACTCCTTTTTCCCCCTAACTGAAGCCTATTCTAAAATGCAGTTTTATTATTTACTAAAACTGCACGGTGTTGGCCACTGTATGGGGGACTTATTTTTAACCAATGGGCAAGGCGAACAGCTGGCCAATGCCGTCGACCACACCCCATGGCGTGATGTCTCTGCTCCAATGCCAGCAGGTGGCACCATGGTGGTGTGATATGGCATGACCCGTGTCTATATAAGCTTAGGACACGCTAGCCATCTTCAGATGTTTCTCTTTCAGCGACGGAATCCTTTGCTGTCCCTGACGTGAAGCCTTCTGCAGTTGAAATTTCTACCCTGCTATTACTGATCTACACCATGCACTTCTCCAAGTGTCACACCAGGATACCCCCGGTGGATGGACACCGCGACTGCGTCCAATGCCTTGGGAGGGACCACGCGGAGAGCTTCGCAAAGAGCAAGCTGTTACCCAGGCAACAGATAGTTTTTCTGGGAACAGTGACTCAGAGCGGATGAGAGTAGCGCTCTCTCCAGAGCGAGCCGCAATAATTCGAACGAGCGCAACCTCCTTCGAGCCCGGCCCCAGGCGCACTCCAAAAGCTTTCCAGAGAATTCTTGGGTTGATGGCAGCAGCTTCGCCCATCCTGCAGCTAGGCCTCCTTCACATGAGGCCCCTACAGTTCTGGTTAAAGCAACAGGTGCCGCCGCGAGCTTGGCGTCTCGGGAGAAAAAAGCTCAGAGTGAACGCAGCTTGTGTAACGGAGCTGCGCCCGTGGAAAGACATCCACTTGCTGCAAAAAAGAGGACGTGAAGCCTTCTGCAGTTGAAATTTCTATCATGCTATTACTTAATCTACACCATGGGCTGCTCCAAGTGATACCCCCGGAGGATGGACACCGCAACTGCGTCCAATGCCTTGGGAGGGACCACGCGGAGGCCGCCTTCGGGGGTGGGTTTGAGTGTGATGCCTGCGAAAATCTTAGCATGGCCAGTCTTCGTGCCAGGCTCGCGTCCATCGGCCATTCCATGGCTAGCCTGGTGGTGCTGAAGAGGCATCTGTGGTTGACGTTGACGCAGATCAAAGACACGGACAAAACACCATTCCTCGACGCGCTGATCTCCCCGTCAGGTCTGTTTGGTCCCTCCGTTTAAGGGTTTACGGAACGCTTCACGGAGGCACAGAAAGTGTCACAGGCTATGCCACTTTTTGCCAAAGAGGACCCAATCTGCCTCTGCTCCTTTCGCGCTGTCACATTTTTATTTGCACTGTTGGGAAAGGGCATCTGGGTGGGTTGATTATGTTTTAGGGGAAATTTTAGGTTAGTTGTACTGCCACTTTCTGTTGCCACTGTTTTTAAACTGTTTTAAAGTCGATATAACACCTCGTTCACGTTAATTGGCTTTCCTTTCTCATTTAGCTTAAAGCCAAAAATAATTCCACATGAAGCTGACGATTGCGGCTTTGAAACCAAGTCCATTGGAACTTGTTGTTCTTAACTGGTGGCTATATTTGTCATGAAAAACTTTATAGCACAGTGGGTTCACGCCCTCTCTTCACCTGTCACTGTCCACTCTTTATCTGATAAAACAGGACCTAAAATAAACTACACTACTGTCAATTGGATGTCTGTTGCTTTGTGGCATTGAACTTGTATTTGTCTCTTTTTATATTAGACCTGATGGCACTGAGCAAGGAGAGACGAGAACTGAATGAAACCGAAGAAAATCATCAAATTCAGAAACGGCATGATTTCAAATCTGGAGAAAAATCGATTGGTTGCTCACAGAATGAAAAAAACTCAACACCAAAACAATCTAAAGAAACACAAACTACAACCCTCAATTCCCTTACAAGAGTTCATACTGAAGAGCGACAATACACCTGCCGACAGTGTGGAGACATTTTCAATCAAAAAGAAAACCTTATAGTCCACATGAAAATTCATTCTGAAAAGAAACCATTCGTATGCTCTCTGTGTGGAAAGAGTTTTACACGGCAAAGTCAGCTTATTATCCACAAAAGAACTCACACTGGAGAGAAACCTTACCCCTGTAAACAATGTGGAAAGAGATTCAGACGAAGTGGAGATCTTAAGATTCACATGAGAATACACACTAGAGAGAAACCACACACATGTACCGAGTGTGGAAAGTGTTTTGCACAGAAAAAAACCCTTAAAGTCCACATGAGAATTCACGCTGAAAAGAAACCATTCACATGCTCTTTGTGTGGAAAGAGTTTTACACAGGAAGGTCACCTTATGGTCCACACAAGAATTCACACTGGAGAGAAACCGTACCCCTGCGAACAGTGTGGGAAGAGTTTTAGACAAAGTGGAGATCTTAAGATTCACATGAGAATTCACACTGGAGAGAAACCTTACACCTGCAAACTGTGTGAGATGAGTTTCCCACGAAGTACAGGTCTTACAAGTCACATGAAAGTCCACATGAAAATCCATGCGGAAAAGAAACCATTAATATGCTCTCTGTGTGGGAAGAATTTTACACGGGAAAGTCACCTTATTATCCACACAAGAGTTCACACTGGAGAGAAACCTTACCCCTGTGAAAAGTGTGGGAAGAGTTTCAGACGAAATGGACATCTTAAGTCTCACATGAATATACACACTGAAGAGAAACCACACACATGTACCGAGTGTGGGAAGTGTTTTACAAAGAAAAAAACCCTTAAAGTCCACATGAGAATTCATGCTGAAAAGAAACCATTCATATGCTCTCTGTGTGGAAAGAGTTTAAGAAGCGAAAGTGACCTTATTGTCCACACAAGAATTCACACTGGAGAGAAACCTTACCCCTGTGAACAGTGTGGGAAGAGTTTCAGACGAAATGGAGATCTTAACGCTCACATGAAAATACACACTAGAGAGAAACCACACACATGTACCGAGTGTGGAAAGTGTTTTACACAGAAAAAAAACCTTAAAGTCCACATTAGAACTCATGCTGAAAAGAAACCATTCATATGCTCTCTGTGTGGAAAGAGTTTTACATGCGAAAGTCACTTTATTGAACACACAAGAATTCACACTGGAGAGAAACCTTATCCCTGCGAACAGTGTGGGAAGAGTTACAGACGAAATGGAGATCTTAAGGCTCACATGAAAATACACACTGGAGAGAAACCACACACATGCACTGAGTGTGGAAAGTATTTTAAACTGAAAAGAACATTTAAAGTCCACATGAGAATTCATGAGAAAACAAACACAACCCCAGGTATTTAGTAAGTAAATTAACGAAAAATAAAGCATCAACAGGTGTTGACTTTCCCCAAGATCACAGAAGTAATGACTTCATGTAATATTTTATCAGAGATAAAATTGTAACTTTGCAGCCGTCATCTACAGTATCGCATCAGGAAAAAGGAAAAATACCACACGAGAGGAAGAATTGTATAAACTTGTTAAATTATCTAAACCAAGAACATGTATGCTACACCCTATCCCATCTAGACTTCTAAAAGGTCTGCTTCCAGAAGTCATAGATCCTCTTTTGGCTATTATTAAGTCATCATTGTTATTTAGTTCCCAAAGATCTTTTTAAGTACAGACAATTTTGCATCTCTGAGACGGAGTCATTTGATAATACCTAGAATATCAAAATTTACTGCGGGAGGCAGATCATTTTCCCATTTATTACTCAATCTCTGGAACAATCTACTTAACCCTGTTCGTGAGGCAGGCACACTCTTTCAGTTTAAACCTAGATTAAACACATCTCTTTAACCTGGCATAGAAATACCACACTAATACATTTCTATTATTCAAATCCGTTAAATAATTGTTAGGCTGCATTAATTCGCTCAACCGGAACCGGGAACACTCCCTCAAAACATGATATACTCGTTACATCATAAAAAGAATGGCATCTAATACTGATTCTGTGAAGTGGAGGTCTTAGGAGTCACATGAGAGTTCACACTGGAGAGAGACCATTCATGTGTTTTCTGTGCGGAAAGTGTTTCTGCTATAAAAGAAAGCCTTATTTATCACATGATGCTTCATTCAAGAGAAAACCGTTATACATGTCAGCAGTGCGAAAGGAGTTTCACAGACACAAATCACCTGGAGGATCATGTTCAACTTCATATCGGAGAAAAGCCTTTCATGTCCCGTCACTGTGGGAAGAGTTTAAAAAACAACTCAAAGCTTACTTTATAGTAATCATAACTAGCAATCGCTATGCTTCAGAATTAGAATTCAAACAATACCCAACCCTATTTAGCTCCACCCCTTTTCAGCCCTGTGCCAGTTGTCTTTTGTTTTCCAATTTGTGAATTTTAGTGGGAGGGAACGTCTTCGGTTCACTTAGTTTTGTGGCCGTGACATGTTAACTCATGGGAAAGTGATATTATGTCGTGGCCACAAGATCGTTTTGTCAAGGTAACAACATCCTTATGTCATGGTCACGACTTCTTAGGTTGAGGAAATGACATTTTTCTCGTGGCCATGAGTTTATTGCGTAAACAAACCTGTGTGACCCTGGATTATCAGAGATGGATTCATTATTATTTTATTTTGAACAAAGAAATTATTTTATAAAGATTATTTTATAATTTCCTTTATTGTCTTATAATATAAATTATTATAGGCCTATTGGACGCAATGTCAACAACATTCACATTAAGTTTATCGGAAATAAATGTTAAAATAGACTAAGTAAAAGATAACATTTTTACCCATCCCTCAATTAGTCTTCAAAATCACACCATCATCATCATCATTATTATTATTATTATATTTTATTTTGATCTCTCTACATAACATTCTGATTTTTTTGTAAATAAGCCTTCAGTAATATTCGTTCCTTCATCATAAGAACTCGTGGCCATGAGAAATAGAAGTCATTCCCTCAACATAGCATCTCGAGGCCACGGCATAAGGATGTCATTACCTCAACAAAATGATATTGTGAGGCTTATTGGGTACAGGCCTCTTCCATAAAACAAGTTTACCAAATAAACCAGGCTTATGGCAGATAGTCTGACTTATTTTAAACCAAATGATCTGGCAATAAGTCAGACTAACTGAAATAAGCCTGGCTTATACTCTAATCTTGTTTGTTTGTGGTAGACTTAGTCTTATATTTAATACAGGATGCAACCTCAATCCACTTTATTTGCCGTTAGGTGTTGCTGATAAGAATATAAAAGGTTTTTCAGACAGAAAGTTGTTTAATCTCCTTTCTTATGCTGCTCGTAAGAGTATTTTATTTTCTTTCATTGGAATATGTTACTTACTGGTCAAAAGGGAAAATAGATGTGTTTTATCAGATATGGACTCCTTTCTTGAAGTATGTAGGCCCTAGGATTTCACGTACCTTTCTGCAAAGCTTGGAAGGTTAACATGAACATTGGTTGTTGTATTCATTTCTTTTTGTTTAAACTGTCATTTACGTTGGTATGTACTTGTGGACGGTATCTGTGGTCACTTTTCTGTTTGTTTTATTGTTTTGCTATGTTTAAATAAAGCATAAAAAAAATTATATTGTGGCAATGACATATCACGTTCCCTTGAGTTAATATGTCATTAACATAGCGTACAAATTTATGAACGAACTGCTTGTTTTAAAATCTTCCCAGTCTACTGACATTCATGACGTTCACTTTAACCTTTGTTAACTCTACAATAAGTATATTAAGAAAAAGTATTAATGTCTATGTTCTAGGCTACAATAATATCTGAACAGCATGCAAGTACAGGATTGTGTTTTTAAGAAAACAAATTTATGCATAGTTAGTTAAACAGTGTCCACATTATTTTAAAGCTCTATCATGCCAAAACGTAGCCTGGGCCCGCCCATACTTCCTCTGACGTTACATTCTTTTCGTGAGCACAGTTAGTTTGGCAAAGCTGCCGTTTTAGAGCATTTCAGTTCCCAAAAAAGTGGGAACCAATGAGAAACGAGACGCAGCAGTTCTGCGTCTGAGAACCATATCGTCTTTCATACATGGCGCGTACTGACAGCAACAATCCTTCGACTCTGCTGTTGAAGCTGTTTTGAGAAATTGTCATGACTGGTTTTCTTTGAAACCGGAGCAGAAGTAATTAAAGTAAAGTAAAGACATTTTCCTCCTGCTTTATTGAAGCTAGCTACAATTGGTTACGGTTGCTTCAGGTTCCGTTGCTACGTATACGTCATCGGCGTATACGTCATATGTATACGTCAACAGCTTTAATGCACGTCTTTTTAAAATAAGTCTCGCATCTGAAAAAAAAAAAATTTTCTTGATGTTTTTTTTTTTTCTCGAACTGTACACTGACAGCATCCTCCGCATTAGAAGCTGCTAGACATCGTCGCTGTTGACGAATCACTCGCAGGGATGCTTCAGAAAAAGGATGCAATAAACAATAAAGCAATAAACATACACAGTGCAGACATACTGTTTACTGAAGGACGGAGTGTGCCAAGGTTCGCTCTTAGGGTTTCAGTGCCTTGCTCCATTGCAAACAGAAGCTTACTTATTTTGGCAATTTGGAATGTTTTGTCCGTCTGTGAACTCTGATGTCATGACCACATCATCTTGTCTCACTGTTGATGATCTCCTGACACACGTCAGAGGATGCTGCGATTGGAAGCAGGCATGCAGCGCGACTTTGCACTCTTCCTTGTGTGTTTTTTATTTTGTTTGGTCATCATCTTGATCTTTCAAACAGGATTGTTTTATTTTGCACGATGACTGATGTGTCCATAGATCTATCTTTCTGTAACACTTAGCAAAAAGGTTCATTAACTACGTAACATGAACCAACAGCACTTCTAAAACATTTATTAATCAAGAGCTACTTAAAATATTGAAGTCAAATTTTGTGACATTAGTAATCCTGTATTAGTAATTGTGTATTGAAAAATAAAAAAAAATAAATAACAAATTGACAGACAAGCTCTCTCTCTCCACTTTTTTGTGTTTATGTAAAGATATGTGTGTATATAGAAGTATAAATTAATACTATATGAATAAATAGAATATTTCTTATATAGAGAGATGATGTGTCTCATTGGTTTATTTAGGAAACAAATTATTTGTCCTTTTAAAAGGTATAAATACCTGGGCTAGAACACCCAGGGTAAGAGAGGGTGGGATTCAGGCCCATATCCATGCTTGTGTTTCCTGTGATGGGGAGGGTTCAGACCTGTGTGTATTAAGGTTGGTAGGGTTAGGTTAGGGTTTGGGTTCTCTCAGCACTTTAAACTCTGAGAGAAGCCTATTTACAGCCTCTAGAGGCCATTACGGTAAAAACAAAGTGAGGACCGGCCAAAATGTCCTCTCTCCAAAGGTTAAAAACTCATGAAGGTCCTCACAAAGTTAGCCATACAAACAAACACACACAGTGATATTATTATATGATATAATAAACAGTTACTTGTCGAGTGACGTCTCCTCCATCCAAAAACATCTCCTCAAACTTCAAGCGAGAAGTTTGTTTTTTTTGTTCTCTTTGCCTTTTTTCACCTATAGCCATCCGTTTGATCGTAAGCTCGCTAAAAAAACTTTTTGCGCATAGACGCATGATCTATTTTATAATTTACGCACAGCATTCTGTGGCAAAGAGATTGAATGTTCCACTGACACGGCTTACTGATCTTTTCAGAATTTGATTGGCTATCTGATATGACAGTCATTTCAAAACTCTGATGCAAGTGGATTGATCTACTGTCAATCAAAGAGAGGACGGCACCATCTCTGATTCTGGGCGCTGCTTAGTTATCGCTGCTTGTTCACACCTCAGTGGCTATAAGATGCTATACTTCATAATGCTCTGAAGATTGAATTATTCGTCTGCTAATTTGAAACCATACTACTACATTCCGTGGATGTTTATCAACATGTAAATGTGTCATAGACTACATATTTGACTGAATTGGATTGTCTGGACCCTTGACAGTATAACTACACCGTTTTTGTTGGAATGTTATGCATCAGTGGACAAACAGGAGGCTTCATATCCTAGTTCCTTCAGTTTTGTAATAGTTTATTTGGTTGTTGGCCGCCTAACAAAAACAGTAATTGTACCTGCTATGTTGATTGAATCTTAAAATGGTTTTCATTGCTCGAATCTCAGTGTCTCTCTGACACAAACTGAAATGACCGGGAAAATGCTACTTTTTAGCTTCACAAAAATAAGATATAACCAAGATAAAATGATGTTTATTTAAGATGCATTACGAATGTAACAATTTTGTTTTGGACATTTCAAAATGCATCAGTGAGTTTGCATGCATGTTTACGACCCTAAGTTAGGAAAAGTCACAAAATTTCCAGAGAAAATACATAAGTTAACTAATATTTTCAACAACTCAGAAATGGTCAAATTGACCCGGAACAGGACTCATTAAGGCATAGCTAATAAATGTAAAAATAAAAGCAACAAAATTAATAATAATGCTGAGTGGCTATAATTAATGGCTAAATTAAAAGGGAAAATGCATTTAATAAAGACACTAATACCTGTATTTCTATCAATGATACTGGCCTTCATTAATAATTGGTAAAAATATTATTAAACAATTCATTATATGTTAAATACACAATATTTGTTATTTCCATAATATTTGGAGATTCATTGTGAAATCATGACAAATATATAAATATACAATTAATTGAAAATGTGCAATTCATTTTTTGTAATTGATTAATTAGTTAATATTTTGTAAACTACACTACTGTCAATTGGATGTATGTTGCTATGTACCATTTAACTTCTATTTGTCTCTTCTTCTATCAGACCTTATGACACTGAACGAGGAGAGACAAGAACTGAATGAAACAGAAGAGAAACATCAAACTCAGAGTGAAAGAAATTCAACACCAAAACAATCTAAAGAAACACAAACTACAACCGTCAATTCCCTTATAAGAGTTCTTACTGGAGAGCGACAATACACCTGCCGACAGTGTGGAGACATTTTCAATCAAAAAGAAAGCCTTATAGTCCACATGAAAATTCATTCTGGACAAAAACCATTCATATGCTCTCTGTGTGGAAAGAGTTTTACATGGAAAAGTCACCTTATTATCCACACAAGAATTCACACTGGAGAGAAACCATACCCCTGTGAACAGTGTGGGAAGAGTTTCAGACGAAGTGAAGATCTTAAGTCTCACATGACCAAACACACTAGAGAGAAACCACACACATGTACTGAGTGTGGAAATTTTTTTAAACTGAGAAAAACCCTTAAAGTCCACATGAGAATTCACAACAGAAAGACACCGTACACCTGCGAATTGTGCAGGATGAGTTTCCTACGAAGAGGAGGTCTTAGGAGTCACATGAGAGTTCATACTGGAGTGAGAAAATACACCTGCCAACAGTGTGGAGACATTTTCAATAAAAAAAAAAGCTTTAAAGTCCACATGAAAATTCATGCTGAAAAGAAACCATTCTTATGCTCTCTGTGTGGAAAGAGTTTCAGACGAAGTGGAGATGTTAAGACTCACATGAAAATTCACACCGGAGAGAAACCACACACATGTACCGAGTGTGGAAAGTGTTTTGCACAGAAAAAATCACTTAAAGCCCACATGATAACTCACACTGGAGAGAAACCTTACAGCTGCGAACTGTGCGGGAAGAGTTACAGACGAAACGGAGATCTTAAGATTCACATGACAAAACACACCGGAGAGAAACCATACACATGTACCGAGTGTGGAAAGTGTTTTACACAGAAAAAAAACCTTAAAGTCCACATGAGAATTCATGAGAAAACAAACACAACCCCCAGTATTTATTCAATACATTGAGTAGATTAAAGTAAGGAAAGTACGTGCATGTTTTTTTTTACTCAAAAACTTTGGTTCCCAACTACATTCCTGGAGGCCCCTCAGTACTGCAGGTCATAATCTCATTAGTAGAGACTCCAAGAGAGCTGAAATGGGTGTATCAGACAAAGTAGAGATGCAAAATGTACAGTGTTGGGGGTCCTCCAGGAACATGGTTTGGAACAACTGCTCTAAACGATTATGTGTGACATGCATTATATGACTGAAAAATAAGTCAAACAAATTCACCTACATCATACATGCCCTAGGGGTAAGCAGATAGACATGTGAAGCTCCAACTTTAAGTATGACACATGCAAAGTTTACTGAGTCAGTGCAAAGGAAAATGGCTGCTGTGATCAGAAACAATAAAACATTAAAAACAAATTACACTGTAGTCAGCCAATGTTTTATTTTCTGTTATTTCTTGTGTAATGTAAGTTTGCCTTCTCATTAAATAATTTTGTCATTTTAATACATTTTGGTATTAAATTGTTTAAGTGAACCTGAAGCCTCATCAGATGCTCCTCAGCATGCTCCTCTGACCATCGACGGTGCGTCTGTGGAGAGAGTGAGTACCACCAAGTTCCTGGGTGTGCACATCACCGAGGATCTCTCCTGGTCAAACAACACCACTGCACTGGCCAAGAAATCACAGGCGTCTCTTCTTTCTCCGCAAACTAAGACGAGCAAGAGCACCAGCCCCCATCATGTACACCTTCTACAGAGGCACCATCGA
>JAUMHQ010042134.1:0-11328 GCA_032361165.1 Enteromius paludinosus | reverse complement strand
ATAGCTTGTAGTATATACTCCGACCCAACTTTGTCAGTAGATTAACGGCGATAATTTTTTTATCGCGCGATAAGAGTGCGTTAACGCCGATAACGGCCCACCACTAATATATATATATGTTTTTTTTGATCTTTTATATGACTTTTGGGGCACACTGTAGATGTTTATAAATTATGTTTGTGTAGCATTGCCTGCTTGGAGTAATTCCTTTATAATTCATGGCAAAAGATTAATTAATAACGCAGATGAGACGGAGCAGTGGTGTACCACAGAGAGAGAAGGGACTGAGCATGTGTAACCAGTGTGAAAATTGTTTACTTTATATGTATAGAATCACACAAAATATGTTCATATGTATACCTGATATGTCTGTGATTTGTGCGTTAATGTGCATCTTCCCCTTTAATTTCTGTCTGTGCTGTTGGTTCTAATTTCCTGTCTTTGCACCTCCTCTTCCCTTTTCTGCCTTGGCTCAGCATGGGAGAGGTGGGTTTATTATGAGCTCTGATTAATCATCTTACATCTTTTTCTTTTAAATTATTTTTGTAACTCAATCGATCATCCAAATGATATATGTGATATTTTTGTTTATGTATATTTGATTATTTTTGTATTTTTATCAAGTTTAAATGTTTTTATGTCTTCTGTGACTCCGAGCACATGCTGATTGGAGTGTATTGTACATTCATGTTTCAGAAATATAGAAGGGCGAGTTGATGCTGCTTTTAAACGCCATTTATGTGTTTTATCAGTAAAGAGGAGTCAACTGCCAGCCGATGTCCGAGTGGTCCTTTCATTCCAATTCACAACGCAGCTGAAACCGGTTACACCTGGTATCCTGCACCTTGTAGAATCTCAGCTTATACGTGATGGGCTGATAAATAATGCTTACTTATTGTAATATAATGTCATGTACAGCACATTCTCTCAGATATTGTTGTCTGACTGGAATGAAATGGGGACAGATTCACTTGGGAAAGTGCAGTGATGTGTGTCGATCTTCTGAAATGAAGAGGCAAATGTTTTTTCAACATTTTAGGTTTACGTTACTTTTAGTTCAGTTTGAATTAATGTTCTGTTTAATGTTTGCACAGTGACTGAATTGAAAGCATATACTGAATGGGATGGCATTTACACAACAAACAACCAATGGAATAATATATGCAAACATTTTTAAACATCTTTCACATTGTTAAAAAAAAACAAAACATCATAATAAAATAAAACGAATATTGTTAATTATTAATATTGCTAAGAGTCAGCTTTTTTTAATGGTCAACAGATCTTTTTATTGCTTTACATTTTCTTAAAATAATATATGCATTAATGCACAGAAATAGTAAGGATTTTTGATTAAGTAATCTGCCATCTTTTATGTAGCCATCTTTTTTTTTTTTTTCTCTACTGTTTTTACTCTCTCTCTCTCTCTCTCTCTCTCTCTCTCTTTTTTTTTTTATGTGCCTCTCTCTCTCTCTCTCTCTCTCTCTCTTTTTTTTTTTTATGTGCCTCTCTATTCTCCTCAGAGAAAACGCCCCCAGTAAAGAGACCCTGTTATATTGAGGGTCTGTAGGCTATGGATGTTTGATTACGGTGACCATATCCTAACCTTAGCCCATACATTTTAAATGATGGACATGAAGAGCCGCCTCTTTGGCACATAATGTTTGATCGTCTTATGATTTGTTCGTCATTCCCTGCAGACTCAAGCATACCTATAGAGCATAAGACAGGACTCTTCAATTCCAGGCCCGAAGGCATTCCCGACTTCATTTTTTTTGTGTGTGTGTGTTTCTGCCCTGACCAACACATGATTCAATTCAGTCCTGCCTTCAGGGAGAAAGCAGAAAAACACTATGTTTGTGAAACACCTCACTGTTTTTCTCTTCTGTCTTTCATGGCGTTTTCAAAGGAGGGCTTTGTGACATCTTAACCCAGTATCGATATCAGTTATTTGCCTGTAATGTCTGTAACAGAGTGTGTGTTATCTAATACCGCAGTAGGTTTGCGGTAATCAAATTGAACAAGTTTGTGTGCGATAAGTAGTCTACCGCAAAAAGATCATCCGAAGCATTGAGGAAAACATGCAGCACCGGTTCTCTTTGTTGACTCTCCTTCAAGCAGAACCTCATTCGATATTTTCAATATCTTCTGGGTTCCAGTAATGGGCCAAATTTATAATGCGCCTGCTGCTGAGGGACCTTGAAGGGTCGAATTCTGAAATGAAGGAATAGATTTGGTGAGTTTTAAAAGGTGACTGCCACTAGCATACATCACCATGGAAAATGGTCGCCCAGTGGTACTGTGGAGTTGACTTGGGCCACCGCTGAGTGATGAGCAATCTTCAGCCGCAGCATGGCACAATAACAAAGTAAACAGCCTACGCTGCTCTCAGCGTACATAAATCTCCAATATTTGATAAATAAGATTTGCCTGCTGTAATTGATTCCATGTGGTGATCCAAATAGAAACCTCGGAGGCCCTAGTAAATCTAATCAAGGAGGAGGTTAGTCATATGGTGAGTTACCTAAGGCTTTGTAATAATGGATCAACAATTATAACCTTCATAATTACTGGAGACAAACATGCAGATTTATATATATAGCGCATGAGATTCGGACTGACGGTTGCTTTTCTTTTTGAGATTCCTCTCTTAACAGGCTGCTCTCAAAAACCGCGCGTGCCTGTTTCTGGGTGAGGTGCAAATGCAGAATGCATTTTTTTTTTGGAGAATAAAAGTGCCCTGCTAAAAGGGATTTTTGAAATAAATACCTAAGTTAGATATCCCACTTGACGCTGTGGATTGCTGGGGCATTTTATCATGTTGAAGTCTGTGGGAGTTCTTGAGGAAAACATGACAGACCTCCACTGACTCGTGAAAATGCGACAATGTCGTCCCTTTTAAATCGAACACGGTAAACCCAGACAGAGGCATAAAGTCGCAAATCCAAAGCCAAAACTTTTGCTTCAAGAAAGACAACTTTTTTTTCCCCTCTGTTGTGTGCTGCTTGAGAAATGTCTAGAATAATGGATCAGCTTCCTTTTCTCAAGCGAATATAGAAATTGCAACGATAGAAAATATTTATGACTGGATATGCGCTATTTCAATAAATGGTTCATGAAGAAATGAAAATTTTCGTCATTTACTCAGCTGTAATGAGGACTTTCATTTCAGTGTTTCTCACACAAAGGCTTCGGAGACTTGAAATATAGTGCATGACTTGTATCGACCAATTTTATGATACCTTTAGTGTGATTTCTTGTCATTTCTTAAGCTTTGGTACTTTTATTATAATTGAAACGAAAACAGCCACCAGAACATTGTTCGGATTTCTCTTTTTTTCCACAGAAGACAGACAGTCATAAAGGTTAGAAATTACATGAAGGAGAATAAATGATAACAGAATTTTTACGTCTTGGGTGAACTGTGCCTTTAAGTGTTACTGAAGACAGGCTGCTTAAACATATGGATGCTTTGTTAGAATCTTCTCTTTAGCTTTTGTGTCTGGAAAGGATAATTGAATCTGCCACAAGTCAGAGGATCAACTTTTGACATCCTGTCACTTTGGGCTCACTCAGGGCTTGACTCTGAATGTGTCATTGCTATTATTAGAACCTTCTTACAATATTATTGTGTGGCTTTTTCCTTGTGTGTTTCCCTAAAGACTCTATAAAATGTTTCAACATGCAATTTTCCCACGCTGTAGTATTTATTTTTGGAAAGAAGTTTAATCAAGTTCAATTTATTTTATTTTATTTCATTTCATTATTTTAAGCAATTAAATTAATGCTAACCAGTCAAACACTGGGTATAGTAAGAACATTTTAGCCTATATAATCACATTATCAAATTAATGTTAATTCTACTTGGACCTTTTTTTAATACATTGTGCATGCCATTCGTTTCTATGGACACAGTGGACAGAAAGAGCAAAGCCTCCTTTCAAAAATCTGTTTTGAATACTGGTTCCAAAAAAGAAGTAAATAAATAGAAAACTGACCTACCCACACAAAGAACGCTTATAACTCAGTCAGTTCCTCCATCTTGTCAGTACCCATCTGTTCTCAGATCACCCCTCCTACTGTTCATTATTTTTGATTAAGCATCAAATATGACTCCTCTGGAAATGCATGTGGATATTTTGGTCATTTTGCACAAGATATGCTTACAAGAATGCATCAAAACACCATTTGTTCCTTTTAGAAAACCATTTATTCCCATTAAAATTAAATATGTTCAAATTGATTCATGCAGAATTCTATTACAACAGCTTGGCGGCCAGAACCAAACTGACACTGCAACCAGTGGTGTGACCAATGGCAAATGGGTTCAGGAAACCCGTCTGGAAAGGATAATTATTTTTGCAAAATCTATCTATCGGTCTGTCATATTTGCAGTTGTGTTTACTAGCAACTTACTAACAATGCATTTACATGTTTTAACTTCTGTAAAATACTTTCTGTACTTACTGTAAAATATGTTAACACAGAATAAAGTTCCATACACACCCAGCCAACTCACTGTGTGACTTTCTCTGCTTCATAGCTGTCTCATTTAGTGACATGTGGAGCTCTTACCTTGAGGCCTTCAGTCATTCAAAATATCTCCTGACTCAAAGTAGCATATGCACACAGCAGAGGGCTGCAAGTGACTGCAAGACTCCCGCCGTTAGGAAGCCTCTCCATATGGCATCTTTGAGGGTTCTCTTTTCTGTCTAATTAACGCCTTTGATGCAAATCAGTGTTCCTCTCTCAGCGAGGACAGGTCAAACGCTTTGAAAACGCCCTCTCCTTGGAACGGCAACCATCGGTTTGTGTGGAAGTTTACAAGGGCTCTGTGTTTTCTTGGAAAGGATGAGAGAAGTTTAATGAGCTTATTATTATGCAGTTTTTTTTGCAGTTAATCTGCATAAGACTATTTGCTGATATGACAGGAGGTTAATTCAAGGCATCTGTGAAAGGAAGATAGATATGTAACGGTTGGAGATTGCGAAGATGAGACTTTCGACAACAAAAGAGTTAAGGCATACAGTTAAAGCATTAGGCACTTGTTAAACATACAGTAACGTACATGATAACAAAACAAAAAAAACTGATAATGAGGACTGATGCAATTTAAGAACCCAGCAGAGCAAAACTTTAACACATTGGGGTTCCAAAACGAAACAATGGGGTTTTCTTTGTAACATCCAGATTTCCCTACCGTTAAGAAGATGGAGAGCTAATTATATTCATTTGATTTTGCTCTTTCGCTATTCGGGACTGTTGAAAGTACTTGTTGTCAAGTGGGATTTTGGTGAGCGAAGCCAACAATCTGGTGAGAATTCAGAAGCCTGAGGCAAGATATGACATGACCATAACAGCATAATTACCTATGCTGACATCCTTGTTTTGATGGTTTTATGTACTGTATAGAGGGAAACAACATGTATACAACACAAATGCTTTTGTTTAAAGCAACTAGCATTAAATACAGAATTGTAATTATTTTTTTAATCCGTTTTATACATCGTTCTCATCGTGCTTTACTGTTTGAGCTACATTACACAGGATTTTTGATCAGTCAAATACATATTAGGTAAATATGTATTTAAGTCCTTAAGTCCTTAATACGGTTACGTTCACACACAGTTCGGTTATTTACGAGTGTGACAACTGCATTCTGTAACCAAACTCACACCTGTCGCAAAAGACTGCTCGGAACACACGCGCTGTGTGAACTGAACAGGATTGGACAACTAGTTGTCTGTCACGTCATACGCTGCAAGAAAGAGCTGCTATGCGTCACAAACGCGCGTTTATCGTGTAGTGCTTGTTTTCACGTGTGTTTTCAGTTACTTACAGTAAAGGAGAAGTACGCTGCGTGTGATCTGAAAGTTTAATAAAAATTTGAAGAACTCGCGGCTAAATTTGACTCTTGTCGTGTCAAAAAAAAACTTTCAGTTTAAGGACGTCGCCATCTTCGGTCACTGTCGCTATGGTTACCAGTCGCGCGTTCAAACAGACAGAATTCTAAACACAACTGTAAGCTGTTGTGTGAACGAGACATTTCGAGTCTCACACCAGTAAAGAAAATACTGTGTGAACGTAGCCATGCATGTATCAGATATGTAATATGATGACTTTTTTTTTTTACTCATAATCTTGTTTCAAAATGTAGTGCTTGGTCTGGATATGCTCTCAGCATATGTTATCAGAAAAACTCACAAGGTGATAATTACCTCCAGCACAAGGTGGCTACAATATCTTGACCACTGCAGCCAATTCCACAGCTCTAAATGGCTACTTAGCCACTATGCGAAGTGACTTAATGCTGCAATAAATTCAGTATCTTTTATTTTTCAGCTCCCTTGGACCAGCAGGTCTTGGCCATGTTCGAAAGGGGTCTGGTATTGATCTCAGTCAACTGTGCAAATAAAATGATAAGGATAAAGCAAGTCACTTGACTTCAATGTAGTGTATACACACTCTGGTGCATTTAAAACATTGTTCTGTGCACTGTAAAAAAATATTTTGTCAAGTAACCGAAAAATGTGGTAGCTGTGAATCAAGAATATGACTTAATATATCTGAATAGACTTGACTACACTATGGTCACACCAACAAAAGTCATTTTTAAAGGTCAGATGAGGTAGAAATAGCTCCTTATGATAACAGTTGCCTATTTTTACAGCATATATTTGAGCTGACAAACATAGCAGTGTGTCCCTTAACCAGTGCATGAGTGCGTTTGGACAGGACTACTCAAAATAAGCTGTTCAGCAGGGAATTTTGTGTGATTCCATATTTTTAAACTAGTAATAATGGCACTTCTTCTTTCCCCCCCCTACAGGAACTGTGTGTATCTCACAGTCGGTGAAAATCCCCCGTGAGCCGAAACCAGGGGAGTTTGATAAGATAATTCAGAGACTGGGAGAGAATCCGAATGCGAGGGTTGTTATTATATTTGCAAATGAGGACGATATAAAGTGAGTAGCTTTTGTTGTTTTTATATTAGCGTCTATCTTGATGACTTGTATAGTATAGTAAGTTCTTTTATTGTAGCTACGGTAGTAGTTAAACTTATTTCTGCTATTAATTCATATGTGCAGAGTTGACAAAGTTAATAAAACAAACACCTAAATGACTATTGCTTTCTAAAAAAAACCACCTGAAATACACGACAAGGACTTTGCAGGGAGGTGAAAAACTCATTTCCCTGACCTCTATTATAACACGTTTAATCTGCCCCATGGGAACGTCTGAACGCCCCAGCATTGAGCACCTGGAGTATCTAATCAGAACTATTAGAACCCAGCTGTTCTCATGAAAATTGACAAAAAGCCTTCACTTAAATCTGCTATTAGACATCCATTGAATAATAATTGTTTTAATTTGAAGCAATAATTATGGTCAAACTTTTTCAATTTGTTGCTTGCTTAAGTGTTCAGGATGACTGTTTAATCATGCTTCTCTAATTACTGTTTGTCAGCCATTGTCCTTGAGTTCATAATGGCTTGTTTATCCTATGTTCACATCGATGCACCTGTAATTAAAAAAATATGCTTTTCTAATAATAAAAAAACTTCTTAATAACATGAATATGAAATCAAAATTGACCTTGTGTACTTCAATGCATATTTTTGAATTTATCCTGGGTGATATTCCACAGATATCAATCATCAGAATTTAATAACTTGTTTTAAATTTCCTTTTCAGCTGAAGTCACCTTGGCTATGTAGATTGTTGATTAATATTAACCAATAGCCAAACAGCTATTTGCATTTACGTAGTTAATGCTTCGTTTTGCAAGTAAAATGAGTTGTGAATGCCATTTTAATGTTTAATGTAAGTAAATAAAATGCAGCGAGGGCGTAGCTGGCAAAGATGTGGGCGAATTTTTATGCAGTTATTAAAAACGTTGATAAGTTACTGGCATATAAGCCCAGAAAATGAATTCCAAGGCTTACTGAAAGACACTGCGAGTGAAGGCGCTCTAAGTCTGTTTCTGTTTAAAAGACAGCAAATGATTTTGTGTGCGCCGCCTGAAACATACTTTATTGAGCCATTATTATCTTGGGGAAATGCTTTTGCTGTCAGTTGTGCATGACTAATTTTGACATCAATTGCTACCGTGCCTGACGGAGAATGCTTAGAAATTTCAGCGCTGAGCTGTGTCAATACTGACCTTTCAATAACATATTGATTTGCAGTTACTGTAAATGGAGAATCACCAAAGCACCACAGAATACAGACAATAATTGCAAACAAGTAATTAGAGTTGATGTGACTCAGAGCATGGGAACAAAGCCTATATAAAGTTTTTCTTTTAATGGAATCTGCCACTCGTCTCTTAACAGGCGGTTACTGCAGGCGGCAAAAAAAGCCAACCAGACGGGTCACTTCCTGTGGGTGGGGTCAGATAGCTGGGGCTCGAAGATATCGCCAGTGCTTCACCAGGAGGAAATGGCCGAGGGAGCTGTCACCATCCTACCCAAACGACAGAACATCAGAGGCAAGTGACAGATTAAATCCTCCACTTGTCAGTGGTGGCTCTCATCCATTAGAGACCAGTTCTGAACCGGAGTGTGTGCCTAATGTTTTCTGACAACACTTAAGCTACTGGTGATGCATTTAATAGGCATAACAAGCTATGGTGCATGCATAGTGTTAAAGGAATATTTCACTCAAAAAAACAAAAAATCCTGTGCATTTGATTCTTTTTTCAGTGGAACACAAAAGAAGACCTTAAGTATATTTATGCACACAGGCCTGTTAAGTACTTAAAAACACACAGTTCTACAGTAGAAATGGTCAGTGTGCTTTTATTCCAAGTCTTCTTAAGCCATGTAAAAACCTTTTGTTTACGAGTAAACTCCACAGACTAGGCTGAGCTTTATTTTAGAGCCTGTGAAATCTGATTCCACCATTGTTAATATTTTATTTTTTTATTATTGTTATTACACATACAACAAAGATACTTTTTCATTTACACTGTATTTTTGACAAAACAAATTGTAATGTTTTGTTGTAAATTATTGTTAGATGTATTATTGTGTTAAATCTGTTGTTAAATATAACATAACATAATCAAAATTAAATAATTTAGAACATTTATAATTATTAATTATACATATTATTATTATTTATTTTTTACTTTAAAAACTATATATAACTATACAATAGTAATATGCAGTCATGCGATAAAGTAATTTATGTACATTTCTTGATGTTAAACCAGAAATGTCCTTTTTTCTGAGCTTGACTGCTTCTAAACTATGAACTATTCTTTAAAAAAAATTCTCCTTTTGTGTTCCACTGAAAAGCATCAACTAGTTTGAACTGACATGAGGACGAGCAAAAGATGATTTTTCTTTTTTGTGTGTGTGAACTACCCTAGCAAAAATAGAACATTCTCGGTGAGACGAAAATGATGTTAGATGCAAATGTTCCGTCAAATCATGTTGCTCTCTGAAGTTCATTGGCTGAGAGCTTTGACTCTGACAGAGCGTATTAAAGTAACACAGATCTCATCGATCTACCCTCAGGCTTTGATCGCTACTTCACCAGCCGCACACTCGAGAACAACCGGAGGAATATCTGGTTTGCGGAGTTCTGGGAGAACAATTTCAACTGCAAGCTCAGCCGCCATGCCTTGAAGAAGGGATCCGGCATTAAGAAATGCACAAGTAAGAATCTCTCCCTCTCCCTCTGGCAACACTCCATTTCCAGAGCACCATAAAAGAGAGAAAGTGAGCAAAGGGAGAAGCCAAATCTATCGTAAAAGACTTGGCCTGCTGTTCTCAGATCGCCTGAAATGGGCTTTTGTTTACACCAGAGTCTGATTAGTCATACCACAGCAAAGCTGTTCTACGTCTGATGTTTTCTGACGCACAGCAGCAGCAGCAGCATCCATGCGCTAAGCACACGGAACCAATACAATCCAGCCAATTGGATAAGAGATGATGATTTTAATTGATTTGAGGCTTCTCTTGTGGGAAAGAAACACCCGTGGCGGCCTCGTCAGCCCTGGTCAGAGCCTGTCCGTTGGGCTGTGGAGAAGGTTGACTCCTAGCAACACATTTCAGGTTTGGTCCAATCAGTGCGGGTTGTGATCTTACGAGGAGGGGTTTCCGCCGGCAGACCTTCTCAAGGGTGGTTACGGTTGCGCGTCTAATTCTCAGCATGCAACCTACCAAGCATTACAGCGCTTACTGCACTGCACCAGTAAGCAGGGCAGGATATTAACCTCTCGGTTCAGTATCGGTGCGGTGACCTCCTACAGACGGCGGAAGTCAGATTATGTGCGACTGTGGCAAAGGGGCTCACCGTAACGTCTGCAGCGCGCTAAATGTCACCGTGCATAATCCCTGTCAGTGGGCTCGCTTGTAATGTCTGGCCTTTAGTGTGCTGCAAGAAGTATCTGGCCTGAAACAAAATCCATCGCTCTGCCACAACATAATAAATCACTTTTTCTTTATGCTAATTGCTGCGCCCACGAGAAAATTCATCATTGTTACCTCACATTCTTGAATAGCCATTGGTGATTAAATGTGCTGCTTCTATTCAGTTGATTAAAAAATATGGTGGGCTGTTTTTGCGTGCGTGAATGAGATGCAAAACATGCCACTCAGGACAGCTTTTACTTTCTTTTAGGGTAGTTTTGCAGTCAATGCAGTATATTTCCTGCATGCTTTTGCTACACCCAAGGGCTCACATGTGAAATTTTGGCAGCTTAGTTCATCTTAAAAAAATGCCATCAAATAAGAAACTTTTTATGACATATAAAATGTAATAGGTAGAAAAATTCACAGCGCAATAAGTACAGAAATATTGTATATTTTTGTGTCTATGTAAATATTAAAGTACTGTGGCCGAGAGAGAACGTGCTGCAAATTTCAGAAAACCCATGCAAACAGAAAAAAAACAACAACACATTAAGAAAACATCTTCATCAGTTTGACAACACAGGTGCTGCAAACACACAAACGCCCTGCAAACACAGAAATGCGCTGCAAATAGCACGGACCACAACGGAAATGTTTCAGGGGGACCTCAAAAAGTGACCAACCCATCTGAGAGTAACTCCTGCTAACATACGTAGCATTAAAATAATGTTTCACAGTTAAGTGTGTAATTGTATTGTCAAAAGCGCTATATAATAAAAGTGACTTGACTTGACACTTTCCTATCCCATGAGGCTCCGGGAGAGGATGTGTCATATTCGAAAAATGGCGGAAAGTTGAGACGCGGCTCATTTCAAGTGTAAGTACCTCAGGGGCCTATTTCTCAAAGGAGGTTAAGTGAAAACTCTGAGTTAGTTAACCCTGAGATAAGGGAAACTCTGGGTTT
>JAUMHQ010042133.1:0-11334 GCA_032361165.1 Enteromius paludinosus | reverse complement strand
AACCCTAGTTC
This sequence comes from Enteromius paludinosus, assembly GCA_032361165.1. Taxonomy (NCBI): domain Eukaryota; kingdom Metazoa; phylum Chordata; class Actinopteri; order Cypriniformes; family Cyprinidae; genus Enteromius; species Enteromius paludinosus. Next base: position 11,323 of record JAUMHQ010042133.1, on the reverse strand, counting down.
CCACACACCAGATTTATACGACGCTGGCGCATCCTCCAACTCCGGGCAGCCTTCCTTTTCTGTACCTATTGCCATTTCTACAAGTACAGTATTGTGACCTGCAGCACTCACTCCACAACGTAGACACCTCAATTATTTTGCGTGAAAGGGAAACACACCAATGTCACGTACAGGGCACAAGGCTACATTGCGTGTCATGAACCGTCAAACAGTGCGACGCATGCATGCACGAACCGAGACAAGCGAACCAACCGGTTCGTTTTTTTTTTCACGTGCCATCCCTAGTAATCATCTTAAGTTATTATTTATTATATTTATTATTATTTATTATTAGTTTATCTACTTGCTATGTTAACTAATTTTCTAGAGCTGTAAAGTAAATGTATTGATATAGTAACACTATCTAACATGCTGAGCTTACCGTTTTCACTGTCAGAAGGATGAACTGGAGTATCTCCCTGAGGTGGTGATGGTGACAGGAATGCTCCTGAATGCAGAAATATATGATTCACATTTTAATTTAATAATTTTGAATAAATTTACAGTTTATTAACTATTAGTTCATTGACAACTAATCATGTTAACTCAACTATTTTAATGTAGAAGAGCTAAATAAAAATGTCAACTTAGTAAATGTAATAATATTTATTTAAATTGTTTTGTGAGCTCTCCACTGGCAGCAAAACACAGTACCAAAACTTTCCAAGTAAAGATAATTAACATTATCACCTACTGCAGCCTATTAATACCTGCATAAAATACATGCTGCTGCTGCAGTATGTGCAACCCTAGCTAGTAACCATATTAGAAACTAGACAATCTAGAAAATTATTAAACGAAAATAAGCTGGAACAACAAAAACACTGGTTTGTCATATAGTTACCATTAATTCATTAATTAATATCCTAATCAATTTCCTCATTACACCTGCCCAATCAAATCCTTTCTACTCCCTATAAATAGCCCCATGCTCTTTCCTTCCACATCTTGCCTTTGCGCATTCTTCGGAATCGCACGACCGAAGACACATCCTCGCCTTGCTACCTCCACGAAAACCTGATTCCTCAGCCTGCATTCAACTTCATTTAACCAGGAGTTCCTGTTTTATTTACTGACTAGAACTATTTAACTTATTCCTGGCCCTGTCCCGTCTCCGCAGAGACAGCCCAAGCCCTTACATCCGCAGAGGTCTTTCTCTCGTCTATCCCACCTTAATGGAGGTTTACCACCTCCTTTAAGGTTTTGCCCGCCTCCGCAGTAGCAGCCCATCCCCTTACCTCTCTCTTCCATATTGTTTCCGCAGAGACTTTTCTTCTTCCAACCTTCCCAAAGGTTCTCTATCCTAAAGCTTCCCCCTTCACACCTCCGCTGAGGTACTGTATCCAAGCTATCCTTTGTCCCTCCCCACCTCCGCAGAGGTCCCCCATCCATTGCTACCCCACCCCTCCTCCCCCATACCTCCGCAGAGGTCATAATTCTCCTGTTATTAAAAAAAAAAACCTTTTTGTCTAACGCCTCCCCAGAGACAGCCACCCTTCATCTGCAATGCTTTGATTCCCGCCCACCATACCCATGTTATATTGCTTTGCTTGCTTGCTTTTCCAACACAATAATTTATGTCTCTGTTAAACTGGAGATTTAGATTAGGTGCTGGGCGTCCAGCCAGAGGAGAACTGGACCCAACTAAGCCTGGTTCTCACAAGGTTTTTTTTTTTCCCCCATTCTCTCAAGGATGGGGTTTTGGTTCCTTGCAGCTGTCGCCTCTGGCTTGCTTAGTTGGGGATCCCTGATTTCCAGTGTTCATCGTCGCCTTGACTACAGAAACTGTCTCTGCATTGATAAACAAAGTTCACTCTCGTCATCTTACATTACCATCTCCCTAATTTTCCTACTTGATAATGTTCAGTGCTTTGCTTCAACCTGCTGACCCGTCCAGCATCCTCTTACCAAGCTTTTTGGGGGGCTTGCATCCGGCTGCTGTCCTTCTCTAGCTTTTTTGAGGGGCATTGCAAGGACCATTGCCTCTAGGGTTCGGTGTCCGCCGTCCTCCCGTACTTCCCCTTTAAATCTTCACAAGCTCCTCTGACCCTGCCCCTGTTTTCGAGGCACCATCAGAGGATCTTTTTTTAGCTATATACATAGTGAAGCTTTCTAATTAGCACATAATTAGGCGATTTGCAAAGATTCATTAAAAGAAATTATACTCGCTGCTTCTGTAGCTTCTGATCACAAATTATTCACGCAAACAAACACATTTCGGCTGATCAAGGGCACATTTTCCTTCAGTATCAAACGTAATGTAAATCCTCTGTGTCTTCAGTCACTCAGATTTCAGGGGTAAATGACTACTGCTGTGTTCATTAATACAGTCAATCATATAAAATTGATAAAAAAACACCTCAATAACTTAGGAGTCTTGCTTGTCTCTGCATCTCAGTCTGATAACGGCTCAGGGCGGGTCTGAGGTAAGACACCAGTTCAGTCAGTGTGACACGCTGCTGTCAATCAACTATTGTGGGAGCGGCCTCTGTCGGCATGGCGCCACATCCACATGCATTTGAGAATGGCTTAATTTCAGAAGGTGCAACTTATTTTTATTACATTAAAACTAAACTACTGGTGGATCTTTATCATTATAGGGCGGTTGTGTACACACACTCACAACACACATTTCAGTCCAAAACAGCTTGTAAAAGTGCATGTAGCACCGGGTGTCCCCTTTAAGACTGTTTCAAAACGTGCCAAAGCAATTTAGAAAATATGTTAAACACAAAAGACAGAGGTGAACAACACAGAATAAAAATAAGTGATGTTTTCAAACAAATTCCAGGAGGAGCATGAACAAGTAATTAATGCGGCTGGCTCCTCATTTTGTCAATCATTCCATTATCCTATCTGGGCAAAAGAAGCCACCTATAAATAGTACAAGCCCCCTTACCTTGATATCTCGTTCATAGCATCCCTCCTCCACCCCAGACTCTGCCTGTTCATACTTTCCTTCCTCTGGGGAGGTCACTCGGGGATCGGGCCAGATGCCGAGCTCTGTCCGCTCTTCGCGGACAAGAAGGGTTAAAAACCCCAGGCCTCGGGAGTCCACTGAGCTCTGAGCCCTCTCCCCAGACAGCATGCCAAACACACTTAATTTTATGATCAATTACAAGAAGCACAAACTTATTAAATAAAAAATAAATAAGAAAACACAAATTTCCATTTTGCTCACACTTAAAAAGAAACAATTATTCATTACTTTCCATAATGATTTTAGCGCCTAGGCCAGGTGGACATGCAGCCTGGCCCGCAGCACTATCAACCTTGGCAGCGAGAGCTACCAACAGCTTACAGGGTTTGCATGTGAGACGCGGGTGATTTAAGTGATGGTGTTTTGTGGGCACAAGTGCACTACAACCGCACACTCCAACTGTGGGTTCCCTGCCTACTCCCTGGCTGCTCCGCCATCGAGGGTAATGAGAAGGGAGGAGCTCAGTCGCGTTCTGGAGGTGTACAGTGCTTTCTACATCTTAGCAAGCTTCTCATGAACCTTCAGGAAGAATGGCACTGTGGTTGAGCATGCCTGCAAGTCATGATGGCCAAGCTCACCATTTTGCCTGTCTGAGCCTCAGTCATGCTGAGATGGGGCCTGTGTCAGCTTGCTGTCTGTTGTTCCCTTGTCTAATACTTTGGCTGTTTGTTTGGTACTCTAATTGTGGCACCCTTGTGGTCTGTGATCGCCATTCTCTTTAAGATGTCCAATCTTCATTTTTAGATTTTCAAATATCAGATGTGGAGTCAGTTTTAACGCTGGGTTCAGTGATAAACAAAACTTTTCTGCTTAATGACTTGTTACACAATCTGGATTTTATGTTCATAACTGAATCATGGATTAAGGATGGTGATCTTACCCACTTTTCTGAATTGGTCCTGGTTGACTCACCATGCCTTAATGGACGAGAAGGTGAATTAGCGACTGTAAAGAAAACCTCTCTAAGTGCGCAATGTAGCTCTGTTCCTGTGGATATTTATTCCAGCTTCGAGGCCAGCTCCTCCATCTTGACTGGAATGGACCTGTCTGCTTAGGGGTGATCTACCATCCTCCACACTCATCTAATGACTTTTTGCAGCAATTCACTGACTTCATTGGTAACATTGTCCCTAAATTTGATCATATTTTTATGGTGGGCAATTTTAATATTAATGTTTGCTGTCAGTCAAACCATCTGTTAAGGGAATTTCTTAATTTAATTGATGCTTTTAATCTGATACAGTGGGTTAAAGGCCCCAATCAAATCTGCAGTCTTACTGATTTTACTGTTTCTGACTATATGCTGCCTGATCACAAGCCTATTTTATTTTCTATGCCTTTTCCCAGTCTCTCTCATATCTCTACTAATGTGACATCTTTGTCCCTTGTTTATTTTCCCAGTTTAGTAAAAATTTCAGGGTCGTAATATGGTTTTAACATGGACATGTGAAAAGTGGGATGTATTCTGTAGTGTGGTTTCAAGATGGACTTTTTGAGATGGCACATTCCCTGCATCCCCTCACGCACCATCTCACATCCCTTGCCATTTCAGGCCACCATCTTGTAGTAGTGAGAAAGTTCTGTTGACCCCCAGGGTGGCCAGTGCCCTGTGAGGTGTGAGTAGCATGAATGAAGGGTGTTCTCTCAGGTCGGGGTACAAACTGTAGCTGTTGTGGACAGCCGGCGGTTTGGCAGGGGCCAGAGCTCGCGGTTAGCGATGTTGTACTTCATATCTGACGAGCTTAGCTTCCCGGAGAAGGAGAGTACTGCTCCTACCCGGTAATAGAGGCATCTACCTCCACAACGAAAGGGAGACTAGGATCAGCGTAAATCAGGAGCGGAGCGGTTGTAAAGGCTTCTTTAAGTTATTGAAGGCTTGCGCTGCTGCTGGTGTCCAGGACAGAGACTTGGGCTTTCCTTTGAAAAATGAAGTGAGGGGTGCAGACAACATGCAGAAACCGATGATTATAGTAATTGTAATCAATCTGAATGACTATAGCAATGCACACATACACATGGTGTCACATTCAGTGGTGGATCACTCAAAGTTTTGAGAGGAGCGCGTACGCATGATTAGCCATGACTGGAACTGCTTTTCCTAATCAACCTAATTCCGTCCCAACCAATCAAATCCTTATACCTTCCCCTAAAATAAGCTCGCTTCCTTCCCTTCCATATCTCGTTACGCATCCCGCCTCCACCCTTTCTCAGCCATTTTGCGTCTTCCTACCAGGGAGCAAACGGAGTCTGAGCCGGACCTCCAGGTTCACCCTCTGGTCAGCACACCAAATACGCCTAAATAGTAATCATAAGGAAGCGCAAATGTCATAAACCTATATGATGGGGTTAAAAATATAAAAGATACACTCAAAATGTCAGAATGTCTTAGAAATACTGTCCACACGCAGGAACTTTTGTTCCTACCAAATATTTTATGTTTATTAAGGGATAAAAGTCAGGATAACAGTGGTAGATCATCGGCAGGCAACGTTATGGGAGACACAGACAGAGGCAGGGTCGAAAAACAAAGCAATGGGTCACAATACCAGTAAACAGAGTCCTTGGGGAGAGACAGAGGGAAAGTCCAGATCAAGGCAGAAGTCGTAAACAGATAATCCACTGGGGAGAACAGAGAAACACTTGGAACACGAATGAATGTAACACAAACAACAAACCGTACAAACAAGCAGACACTGGTTTTTATACACACAAATCTAGGTCAAGGGGTGGAGCAAACAATGAAGTACCTAAACAACAAACGAGTGGGCAGAGACATGAGTTCATTGATTAGAGTTCCTGAATGAAAATAGAAATAAAACAAAGAGAGTTCACTGGAAGCTGGAGTGCCATCCAGTGGCCTGCGCTGGCACCTCCAGCTGACCAAAGGGGCGGCTTCCAGACGCCCAGACTGGGGAGCCTGAGGGCCTGCCCACCAGGGCGTGGCAGGCGGCGGAGAAGTCCATTTGAGCAGCGTGGACAGCGGAAATGCCCACCAGGGCAGAGCAGACGGCCGAGACCTCCTCCTGGGCGGAGCGGGCAGCGGAGAAGCCCACTGGGGGGGGAGTAGGTCGCGGAGACGTCTCTCTTGAAGGAGAAGGCGGTGGAGACGCCCACCAGGGCGGACCAAGCGGTGGAGATGCCCAATATGGGGGAAGCAGATGCCCCCCAGGTTGGTCCAGACAACGGAGACGACCACTCAGGTGGAGCAGGCAGTGAAGACGTCCACCAGGGTGGCGCAGGCGGGCGGGAACGCCCACCAGGGTGGAACAGACACCGGAGATGCCCACCAGGGCAGACCAGACAGCGGAGACGCCCACTTGAGTGGACCAGACGGCGGAGACGCCCCACAGGGCGGTCCAGGAAACCAGGCTGCACAAAAGAGCACGGACAGGTTACTGGTCTGACCGGTCCGACACGGAGCTAGTGCAGCCACTGATAGATCCTCCGTGATCGGAACTGGACAGTACAAAAGCCCGAGGCTTGGGGCATGGGTTCTGGGGGTCGTGCAGCCACCCGTGGGCCCTCAGGAGAGTTAGCTGACCTATCTGGGGGACTTGCAGCCACGGACGGATCCCCAGAATTCGAGGCATGCCTCTCACACGGTTCCTCGGACCGTGATTCGGAGCTAGAATTTCATGAATTACATAACCAGTAATGTAACTAATTACTAATTATATTTTAAATAAAGTCATTAGAGCAGTGTAGGTTACTTTAAAAGGAGTAATCAGTAGTGAGTAATCTGAATAACTTGCCTAACACTGCTCATCACTGGCAATTCCAGCTGCAGTGCTGAAACCATTTTTTAAATAATTTATTTTTTCCACTGAGTGCATTATGGTACAGTTTGGTACGGAACACGCTAATCCAGCTTGCGTTTCCACTGCCATCAGTACCCTTACTTGATAGGCATGGTGGATGGAGGAAAGTAGTGATCGGCAATAAAGTGTCACAGTAAGCGCAACTGTGCCTTTTTTGCCATTTTTAATAAACAATTATTAGCCATTATAAAAGTATGGCTATTACGGAAGGGTACCAAAAAAAGTGGTACGGTGCAGTTTGCTATTTTGGTACCATTCACTATGGAAGCGAACATAATTACTTATGGTACTGTACTGTCCTGAACTGCGTTTGTGAGCTCAGAGCTGCTTTGTCTACAGTCATTACCAGGGAAAAACACCTCCTGCTGGCAGAGAATGAATTTTTAATTAATCCATCTGATTTACGCAGCAAACATATTTTGCTTGTTTTCAAAAAAATTATCTACTCTAGAAGGACTTGATTGTTGTTATTACTGTAGGTTCGTTACAATTGACAGAGCACAGGATATTTGGATTTACAGTAGCTGAAAATAATCGCTCAATCAGAATGCCCTGCAACATCATAAAAGAAAATCAACAGCTGGTCACGCAGATTATCTTGTGCACTTTCTTTCCCACATCTATCTCTTCTAAGGGAATCAAAGTAAAATAAAAAAAAATAAAAAATAACTGAACTGTATCGTTCAGTGGAAACAAGCCATTAGTGTGTACCCAGCCTCATAATGGCCTGCTATTTTTGAGTCTCAGTGAGAATTGGAGGAATTCTGTCAATTAATTATGGTTTGTCATATAATGAAGCAAATATGTGCCAGATTACTTCAAGAAATCAGTAAATGTTCTTTAATTTTGATCAAAATATTTATTTTTAATATCTCATTTAAATTTTATATTTATATATATGTATATATATTAGTGGTGGGCCGTTATCGGCGTTAACGCGAGAATCTTATCGTGTGATAAAAAAAATATTGCCGTTAATCTATTCTCAAAGTTGGGTTGGAGTCTATACTACAAGCTATGGTGACTTTAACCTTTAACACGGATCTAAAGCCTAATTACACTGTAGCCTTATTTGGACAGAACTAGTTTTCTAAACTACTCTGAGCTTCGATTCTTATGACCTGTCATCCGTGATCTTCATATACCGTTTGGAATGCATTGGTATTAGATGCACTGCATGCTGACCGACTTGCGCGTCACTTGTGTTTGTTTATCCTACTCTCAGGTCCACGTCTTCCGGATCCACGGTCTTCCGGTTGATGTGGTCTCTAATAGGGGTCCCCAGTTTGTTTCCCGATTTTGGCAAGAGTTCTGTCGACAGATCGGGGCCTCAACGAGTCTGTCGTCAGGTTATCATCCCCAGACTAATGGACAATGTGAGCGAGCCAATCAGGATCTCGAACGAGCTCTCCGCTGCCTGGCATCCAACAATCTGGCTTCCTGGAGTCATCAACTCACCTGGATAGAATACGCTCACAATAATCTCCCGGTGGCTTAAACAGGTATGTCCCGATTCGAATGTTCTATGGGTTACTTACCTCCCTTGTTCCCCTCTCAGGAGCCCTACACTGCGGTCCCGTCTGCCCTAGCCTTTGTCCGGAGATGTCGGTCTACCTGGAGGAAGGCTAGGAAGGCCCTGGTCCAGGCCTCCAGACGGACCAAAGTAGCAGCCGATCGTCACTGATGTCCAGCACCTCACTATGTGTGTGGCCAACAGGTTTGGCTTTCTTCCAAGGACCTACCTCTCAAGGCAACCTCTCGTATGTTGATGCCTAGGTTCATCGGGCCTTACCGAGTCACCAAGGTCATCAGTCCGGTTACGATTCGACTCAAGTTACCTCCTTCTCTTGGTCGGGCACAGGATCAAGCCTGTTTTCCGCTCTCCTCTTAATCTTAAAATTTCTTCCCCTGCCCCCCCTCCCCCTCGTCTTGTGGATGGCTCTCCTACTTATTCTGTTAGGAGATTACTTGACGTTCTGAGGACTTCTACCAGACATGAGGTAGGAGGTTCACAGGTGTCTTACAGGAGGAGGAGGTTCACAGGTGTCTTATCATGTTTTGTTTTTGTTTTAAGCACATGGCTAGGTGTTTTTCTTTTTGTCACATGCTTCTTTGACTTTCTAATTATCCTCTACCTCCTTGTTCTATTTAGATCAACTACACGCACCTGCTACTGATCAGCGCCTCATTATATTTCCTTTATCCTACCCTGGTGTGTGCTGTCTTTTGTCAGTTCATGATCCTATGTCCTGTGATGACCATCTAACCAGTCTGGTCTTGTCCTGCCTGTGAGTTCGTATACTGTTTTGAAATTAGAAAGAATTATCTTTTACCTGCTTAGGAGACTGATCTGTCGAGGGGCTCACCTCATTCGCCGTGCTCTGCTTACGGCGTGTAGCTGTTGGGGCTGGTCCGCACTTCTCTTCTTCGCACTCATTTTCATCAGCACGGATCGCAGGGCAGAGTTTATCCACTCCGCTGAACAGACTGATACTGCCTGGACTATTTTCCTGCCAGCGGCTCGCTAAGGCTTCAGTTTCCCTTTTTGTTTTGTTTTTCTCCTTTTGGATTCGCCGCCTCATATGAACTGTCTGTCTGCGCGGACGCCTCTTTGGATTGCTTTTTCTGCCCGCAGAGGTTTTTTGTTAAAGACTGTTGCTGATTTTTTCCCTGTCCTGATCTGAAGTGGATTTTTGTCCTGCTGAAGTTTAGTTTTCTCTGTCCTGCTGTTTGAAAATAAAATTTGTCTTTTGCACCGGCACCTGAATCCCGCTCTGATTCCAAACCCATAAGACCTTCGCTCATCTTCACAACACAACATTTCAGAGAGCCATCTGATCCCCCATAGACGGTAATACAACTTGCAATGATCCAGGTCCAGAAACATAGTAAAAACATTGATAAAACAGTTCATGTGAAATCAGTGGAGCAACTTTGCAATGCTAGGAGAATACTTTTTTGTGAAAAAAAAAAAAAACATTAACATACGTTGTGTAAACTCAGTTATTCAAATCAGATTCTATCCGCATATGCACAAATTACAGGCTGACAGCCTGTACAGGGATTTAATTTGTGTTCCGAAGATGAATAGAGTTCTTATGTGTGGGGAAAGTAGCCCCTGGCGACCACGATTAGGCCATATTAACCTTAATCATGCCCTTGAGATGTTTATAGCAAGCAGTTTGTACACCATAATGTCGACCAGTGCCAGACAGCCTCAAAACATGAGAAATATGGTTGTAAGTGCAACAAAGATGTCTTTTAGGTCAGAAGGCTGGTTTTATCCTGTAGCAGTCCCTCGAGAGGTGCTTAAAAAGGTTAAAAAGGTTGTAAAAAAACAGGGAATGTAAGCAGCAGGATTAACACTCATCAAATATCTGAAAAGCATCTGCTGTGTACTGTACAAAGCATTTACCAAAATCCCCTGTTCTTTGCTTTAGAGTTTTTCACAGTTTTAACATAACTTTTTCTTGAATTTGGACAGTTGTTGTCACGCCCCCAGGCGTCCCATCAGACTTTTGTTTATGTTTTCATTCGTGCCCATGTGCTCTAAATTTGTTAATCGTTCTCCCCATGTGTTATCATGTCATTTGTAAACCCCGCCCCTCTCCTCAGTGTCTAATTGTCTCCCCAGGTGCTGTGAGTTTCTTGTGATTAGTTTGTATATATAACCGTGTCTTTTTTTAGTTCTTGTCATCTGTGATTAACGTCTCGTTTGCGTGTGCCTGCACTGGATGTTTATTGTCTGCACTGATCCCTGCGTTTTCGTTCAGCTTGTTTTTTCCGTTTCTTATTATTAAATATTTTGCATTCTAGTTCAGCCTGCCTTGCCTCTGTCCGCTGCGAAGTGGGATCGCGACTCACACATCACAGCAGCATAAACGTAGATCGTAACAGAATCACAGATCCTACAAAGAGATGGCATTCGTGTCCCAGCTCGTTGAACTTATCCGCCTGGGACCCTCCTTTGAGGATTATATTCACGAGGTCTTTAAACTCGCCAAACAGTCTTCACTTGGTGATGAGGAAATTATCCAGCTTTTTAAGGATGGTGCTGCTTTTCTGCAAGATTCCGAAATTCCAGATATCGCTGGATTGCCTTGGAGATCGGCATTGTTCCTCACGCTGGCCACCTTTCGATCACAAGCAAGATTTCGGCCGGATCCCGTCACCACCGCGCCACGAACACACCAGACTGTTTTTTCTTTCACGAACATGGATGCACACATCTCTACGGGCTTCAGCCCACTTTCACGGCCGGGAGAGCCGTTTGATGTCCTCGCGGTGCCCAATCCGCATGATACTGGTGGTAGCCCCGTTACACGGTTTGAGGACCCGTGTCTAGATTCAGTTATGGTTCCGGCCTCTTCAGCCCAGTCCGTCCCAGAACCATCCGCTGACCCCCCAATACAGGCGGGAGACCCCCCTAAGAATTTTTTGGGGGAGGGCAGCTGCAATGCCTGGGTCATGATGGGGAGGGGTGGGA
>JAUMHQ010042132.1:0-11344 GCA_032361165.1 Enteromius paludinosus | reverse complement strand
TAATCTAGATTAATTTCAAAATTAATCTAGATTAATCTAGATTAAAAAAATTAATCTATGCCCACCCCTAATATAAACGAGTATTAAAGTGTGTTTTTTGGCTTGCTCTTGATCACTACGGTGCACCTATAATAAGTGTTTATATCGCGATTAATCATTTGCACTAATATATACAGTAATTATATATCCATAAAGATATATACTGAAATTTAATCATTGAATATCAATTTAACTGATTATGACACAATTACGTTTCTTTTTTTAAATTTAATATCTCATAAAGGCAAAAAAGCAGGGATTTGTGCCTGTGGAAATCTTGGATGTTGGTGAGGAAAAACACAGCGGTGGCAGAAACACAGACTCTGGTCTTAACACTCTTCCCGCTGTGAGCTTTGATTGACACTTCTGTCATCTGAATTCTTTAGCATGGCAAATGTTCTCAACCTAAACCCTGTTTTGTCTGTCATCATAATTTATTTAATCATATTTTACCATACCTTCCACCCTTCCCCCATCCCCTCTTGCCACAGATACACACTTTTTTCCCCCTCTCTGCACCGAATCGTAAACTAGGCATTTTTGTGTGGCATTTATCAAAGGAACGGCCGTGTGATGTGAATTAAGACAGATTATTGGTCAATAATTCAGAAGATGCCGTAGATGAACTGGACCCACCAGACCACCTGATGCTGGAGTGAAGATCTGGGATGTAAATAAATAATAGCATTCTTTTCAGTTGTGCTTTAATAACATAAAATATTTAGCTATTTGGATGATTGAATTTACCGCTAAATTACAGGTTGCCTGAAGATGCTGTGAGGGAAGCGCTGGCCGATGTGTGCAAACGGGAAGCTGTCCAGAGCAGGAACATCACACACTCCAGCCCCAGGTGACATCTGCTGGAATATTTACAGAGAGAGGCGACGTTCAGAATGAAATACTACTTCCTGTGTACTGTATGCTACTTTTTAAATGTAGCATATGAAATAGAATGCATTATTCAGATAGATAAACATTTCAAAAGGCATTATGCCACATTGTTGTCACATGACCTCATTACATGCTGTTTTCTTTAATTCCATGAGTGACGTACAGTTAGCTTGGAAAAGAAAATGGCTATTTATAATCCGAGTATGAAAATGTCTATTAGTTGGAGTATTCCAGAAAATCTGCATGAAAAGCTTACCTAGTACATACTGCAGATTTTGAAGTTTAGACACAGGACATGCATACACAGATTTTTTATCTAACTAAGATTAATGAAGAGCATTTTAGAAGACCATAAAATTGAGTCTTTCTAATGTGTTACTTCCTGTTTTTTTTTTTTATCATTATTTTATAATTCTGAAGCACAATTTTTACAAATGATAGATTTGCAAAGCCTACACAACTTTAATTAAAATAAAAAATATATATATTTATAAAATATTAATAAAAACAACAACAAGTAGGCGTCTCCACAAGAAGTTCTGTGAGTTTTTGTAGGAAATAAATCATTTTCATCTAGAAATACTTAAAAAAGAGATTCAATAAAATAAAATCAGAGTTTGCTCAAGAGTAACAATAAGCTGGGCATCCTGAAAAAATATTATCAATAATAAAAACAAAAAAAGTGTGCTATTTAGATCAAGATGGCATGCCATGAATTGAGCAGTCATCCTCTGAATAAATACTTCTAATGTTTTGCTCCAAAGGTTTATTATTTTTGGAAGTGCGCTGAATACATTGATATTTCTATCCAAAATAATTACACCGTAAACATGTTGGCACCCATTCTCTTATTACAGAAATGGTAACTACAATGAGAAATGGAGCAATTAGAGAGGTTCACATGCATTATTTAGTCCTCATTAGCTTCCTGTGACATGGCCGGCTATGGACCAATGAAAAGTGTTGGCTGCGCCCGGGCAATTAGTAAAATTAGTGGTGCAGGATTTGGCGTTAGTTCAGGCCACATGGCCTGCGAGATACCAGCCTGGTGTCAGTCCAGTAATTTATAACTTTGCATGCGAAATAATGGGTTTGAAAAATCACAGACAGGCCACCGACGCGACACCTAATGGAAAAGGCTTCGTGGGCCACTGTACGGACGGCCAGGTTTGTCCGAGGACGCCGGCCAAGAGACAGGCCCCACGCTAGCCCGCCGATGATGAGGCGCGGAGACTCCAATGTGTCCGTAATTAGCAAGCCGGGATGTGTTTGTTTTCATCTCTGCATGTTTGCGCTGATAAAGTTTGACTTGCCAAAAAACGTCGGTCCCGAGTTGGAGGCTGTTTGCCGGCATCCTTTAAGAACGGGGCCTCGCTATTGGTCAGCGGCACCTGCTCGAAAGCGATCCGTTCGAACGCGACCGTGCCGATACCGAGATGATACAATGCTGGAAACAATTAACGTGTAGCGCCAATGGCTTTGTTTACTCGGCTCCACTTTTTCCAAAGGGCGGATAAATATGGCTTTCCCCTCTTTGACTTCAAAACACCCACATGTTGGCGCCCATCTCCCGCTGTACCCCCACTTAACTTATAGTTTAGCAGCTATACAAAGTATTTGTAATTCAGATTATGACAAGGCTTGACAAGTTCTCATCGTGTTTGTGCAGAGCTGTAGGAGGACATGCGAGCAGCCTCTTATTAATATGAGAGAGAATGCAGGAGTATAAACAAAGTAAGCAGGTGCTCCCAGCTTTAGAAAAAGCACAAGTTAACGTGTTCCAGAATAGCGGGCCGTAATTATACTTTCCCGTTTTGTGGGGGGAAAAAAAGAGGTGTTTTGCATTTTAATCGTGCCAGGTAAGTTGGTTGATTTCCTGTTCTAATACTTAAGTTTGACATTAATAATTCATACCGCTGCCAGTTTTCCATTTTTCACACACCTGTGTTATTGTTGGGTGTAATGACGAGGGTTCGGCGGGGCCCTTTCGGCGGTGTCATCGCAGGTGAGAGCGGCACACTTGATTATGTAAAACAACTTGTCTGCCTTTTTATTTTTATGTAATGTTTAGTGTCAAAAATGTTGTGATTAATTACTCCTTAACCTCAACACAAAAAGGGGACTCAATCAAAGAGCATTAAAACGCATTCTAGCGACCCGTGATCAAATGTGAACTGTATTTTTATGAATATTAAACGCTAAAGTTTCAGGCTGCTTGTGGAAATGCTGTTTTGCATTTTTTTTTCACTTATTTAATACAACATATGGCACAACTTATCATCAGATAGACAGACGGATTGACAGTCTCTCTATTTAGATGAACTTTGGATCACCTGTACAAAGAAGTGAAACACAATTTGACATCATTTAGCTTTTTTCATAAATAAAAGAAATTGTATTTTTATTTTTAAGTATGAAATCTTATATATAACTAAAAACCCATTTTTAATGATAAAAATCTGATAACAATTTACTAGCTATTTTTTTTATATTTTATTTATATCAGTATTTTATTTTATATTTATATATATATTCTTTGTTTTCAGATTTTCAAAATCATATGCTGTAGCTTGTTTTAAAATTTACAAAAAAATCCTAAAACTATTTATTTTCAGATTTAATATGAAAAAAAAAAAAAAAACACAGAAAAGCAGATTTAAGACATTTTTTAACCCTGTACAGTTGTGTTATTTTAATAGGTTTTTAGCTTGTATATATTTTTTCTTTTAATTATTTATTAATTGATTTATTAATGGGATTCTTTAATTATATATATATATTTACAAATCTGGCTTTTTTATATCAAAGCATTTCATTCTAAAAATAAAATAAATACATTTGTTTGTGAGTTGTCTTCCTTAAACTGTTAATATCCAGGTTCAATTTAAAAAACAAAAAAGAATGTACATTTTGAATAATTTTTATATAATTATAAATGTATAAAATTATTTGTCGATCATATAAAATGTATGCATGGTTTTTGAATTGAAAATTAATATTTTATAAAACATTTGAATTAGAATTTTGAAGCTACCAGGGTCATGACCTCGCCTGGATTTGACTCGATCTTTAGCGCAAACGCCCCGTGTGCGACCCAGCAGCACTTGAGCTCTGTTAACACGCTCACGGTGCATGTAATCAACTCATCATCATGCTAAAACCGAGAAGGTCCCTCGTGTTTCCGCAATCAAGTTTGTCCTTGAATATTCCACACCTGTGAGACAACAGATCCATTTGCGATTTTTTTTTTTTCCCCAAATACATGTTTGTCCAGCGTCAACTGTATTGGTGTTTACTCTGTCGCCCTCCCAAATGTTGTGTTTGTTTTTTCTCTGTGGCTCTGAAATGCTCAAATTGCATTTCTCAGATGCTGGATCCCCGGAGGAGCGCGTTCGGCGGCAGGTGTCTGAGGGAGTCAAATCTCTGCTCCTGTCGTTGGGTAATACATCTGCCGTGGAAACGCATGCCGATGCTGCTCTGAACGTGCGCAAACTTTTCCCCTCTGTTAACTTCCACAGCTAGAGCGCACACAGGGTTCCTTGTGACATTAAAATATAGTTCTGGCTCTCCAATGCATGGCATTTCATCCAGCTGTTGTTATTTCTCTGATAATTATATAACTTGTTTTTTAAGTTTGAGCAACAAAGCCTGACACAATAGTGCTTTAGCGCTGTGACGATCCCCCACTGGAGGCATTGACTTGCTCTTAATAGATGTTGAACTGTAAATCTGAATTGAAAGCCTGGGTCATTGTGCCTCATTGACTTAAAACCACAAAAAGCAAATGATGTCTTAGTTGAGAGAAATATATCAAAGGATATCAACAATTATGAGTCATAAACAGGCTTGGCGCCGCAGCGGTGGGGCCCGGAGCAGCGGGAATTAGCATGTTGAGCTAATAAATATGCATGTAAAGATTCTCCCAGAGGAATAACACGCGTGTGATTGATAGCTTTGCAATTGAAGGATGTGTAAATTCACCCTGTTTTTCCCCTCCGTTCTGCACTTCTGCGGGTGTACCGTTGAAATCCATCTCACTTGTTAAAAGTTTTACCAACTTTATAATCCTTAATGCCACATCTGCTTCCTGCCTTTATAGAGCCTGTAAAACTTCATTAAATTATTACCACCAGCTGGCCTCATCGCACAATAACCTCACTTATCTCTCATTCGCTGACAATACTTTTGATTTATAGACCCTATTAGAATAAATGATATTTTATACATATGTGTATATGGGTAAACAAGAGGAAATGTGTTCTTTTTCAATAATTCATGAGCGCCGGCATTTTTGGGGGGGAACGTTTGGTAAAAACTCTGATTTGTTGGACAGTGATAATAGCTGTAAAGAATGATTTCCAGTTCTCTTTTGTATAATATGTAATATATATATATATATATATATGATTGCACATTTTGTTATTATAATTTTATTGATTGATTTATTTTTGCATCGGAGTTGTGAAATAGAGTTAATAGTGATAGCGAAAAAAAACATTTCTGTATATATTTGCATTTTTTGTATTTAGTTATTGTATTATTTGTCGAAATTATTGGCGAAAGATACAATAAATGCATTCTAAATGTAGTTTTAATGCATGTTTTAAGCATTTAATGCCCCTTATACTGCACTGTATGATATCATGAAAGTATAGAGCCTAAATGACACGCATGACAAACAAACCTTCAAATATAATAATGCATTTTCACTTTTTATGAAAAGATATGCTGCATTACAATAATACATACAGACTCAACACTTTACTACAAGGTATCATTTTATAAGATTAATGTATTAACTGCATGAACAAGCAATGAACAATACATTTATTACAGTAACAAATACAAGCATTCATTGTTAGTTCACAGTGCGTCAACTAATGGTGATTTTAATAATGCATTAGTAAATGCTGGAGTTAACATTAACTCAGATTATATAAATGCATTTTTCATTCTTAGTTCATGTGTTTATGTTACCGTTACCGTAAAGTCTTTATTTTTCTTTATGTCATGAGATGTCATTTTCATCCTATAATACAACCGAAAATGAATGCACATGTAATGCATATTTGATTATTTATAAAAGGCTAGCATTTCCAGCCATAAATATCATTATCCTCTCTTTGTCCTACTTTTACAATACACTCAATTACCGACTAAAGTTGGCCTCTCAGATGTTGTCCTCTAAATGCCTAATTTTGTTTTCTCAGGTAAGCGCTTGAAAAGTTTCTCTTCCCGACTGACATGGGAAAGTGGGATAGATCTCTGAGAAGCGTAGACGTTCCCATCCAGAAGAATTCCAGCACCCCCTAATGTCACAATCGAGTTACTGAAGTGCTCGACTCACAACAGCACAAGCGTTTAAAAGCAAAAAACAGCCAAGAGGTGCTTGCATTTCCAAACTCGGGTGGAACAATGTTACAGTAATTGTCAATAGTGCCGCCAAAAGTTTTAAAGTTGAAATGGAGTAGTGAGTAATTTGGCTAAATCGGTTTCATTTATGTGGGAGTGCACAAAACTAGAAATGTACCCTCGAGGTGCAATAAGTCATTTCCATGTTTAAAGTTTGTTTTAAGTGCTCACACTGAGAGAGGAATGATGTGTTATTGCCCCGAGGTAAGGAGACAAACTTCCTGCACATGTTCTCTGAGGAGACAAGAACTTCCTGAGGTTAAAGGTCAACCCTGGCAGTGTTTGGAAGGAAATACTACTTACTGTTTGAAAAGAATCTGTATTTATTTGCCTAACCGTCATGTTTTAATACAGCTCTATGCAGTCCTGTCAATGATAATGACTGATATATTAACGCACGAATGGTGGTATAGTATGCTTTCCAAACATAATCAGGATGAACGATACAATCAACATTAGTCCTCTACTTCAGAAGCATCTTTGGGGCATTACTTAGTCATTGTTACATTTGGCATATTTAGTCTTTCTTCCTGTCCTAATTTGGCTTTGAGCGTGTTTGGCATATCCTCTGTTCAACTAACAGCTTGAGGGACTCGATTTGGAGATGTGTAATATAATTATGAGCTTATTAATATGTGTGTTTGCGGGTGTTGTGAGAAATCTGGTAGACATTGTCATTTGCTATGCTGCCTTTCAAGCCTTTGCTCAGGTGTTAAAGAGATGGGTGTTTATATATGGGTGTTAACTAGTCTTGTGCAACTAGTCCTGCTGCATAAAATATGCAGTGTACAGTGATGCTCAATATTCACGATTTAATATTCATAGAAATGGATTAGAATCTGTATTGGTATATACCAGTTGAAGAATATGAATAATAATAATATAATATTTCATTACATTTCAGAATAATGAAAGTTATTTTTGCTGCAGTGAAAACAATATACTGTATTTAAAGCTGATAATGACATATTGGATTTTTTTCTGAACATGTCAACAAAAAATTATTATTATTATTTTTTTTTTATGTAGATTTACCTTCTCATTATCCATGTCGATATCTACATTTTCTTTATTATTTTATATTTATTATGTTTTTTTTATTTATTTATTAGTATTATTATATAGACATTTACTTACTGAAGAACCAACCTTTCAATGTGGAAACGTCATCTTACATACGATCCACCTACAGTACAATGCCATAACTCTGAAATAAGCATCCATTATGAACAATAGTTAATGCATTATGTGTCTGTGCATTGCATCAACCCGCCCGCCTGCATTGGTTTGCCTTTTTATCCGGTATTTCTACGGACTCGTCAGAAGTTGGCGGTGAAATGGTGCATGATTAGTATGCATTAAACGCCGCTGCTGTAGTTGTAAAAGTAGGGCCTGTTTGTACGTCCTATAACTGTGATGCTGATGAGCACGCGGCCTGTTTGTTTTCCCTTGTGCGGTAAACAGACTCATTTGGAGCGCGAGCTTGATT
Source organism: Enteromius paludinosus (assembly GCA_032361165.1). Lineage (NCBI taxonomy): Eukaryota > Metazoa > Chordata > Actinopteri > Cypriniformes > Cyprinidae > Enteromius > Enteromius paludinosus. Next base: position 3,513 of record JAUMHQ010042132.1, on the reverse strand, counting down.
TCCCCTGAGCGTGCGCTGCGGCGTGAACACTACCTGTCAGCATCAGCACACCTGAGCTGCTGAGCATTAACCATCAGGGTCGCTGACACAAGCCAGGCGCGCTCAAATGAGCGGAACGATCACTCAGCAATAAGACACCGGCTCCAAAATACCAGAAATATCATGCTGGCCACCACATCTTTGCATGTCTTGCCCACCTAAAGAACTGCATTGCGTAGTGTGTTGTGTGCAGTGCAAGAAACTTTGAAGTTAACTTCAGCTTAATGGACAGTGCGTAATGCAAAATAACAATGACTTGATATGATTCAACTGATTATGGAGAATTTGCATGAACGTTGGCAGGATTTTCACGTTTACGGTGTGAGTGGGTGTTTCGAGCGATATGAAAAACCCACGATTGAACCTTTAAGACAGCTGAAGAAAAGAGCTTGTCAACAGAAGGATTGCTATGATCACATTCAATTAATTACAAATGAAATTAATTAGCATTGAATTAATGCCACGCTTGCTTTAAGCGTTTCGGTACCTTTTGCTTATTAGCACGAATTTATATGTTAGAAATGATGAAATAAAATACTGCCTACGTAGAAAAATATCAAAAGACTGCGAACGGTATATTAATGAAGGCTCTAATCCGAAAAATGAATACAATTACTATACTATAGGTGTACATTTGATTGCCTGAAACTGCATTGCTTTTGAGATTGTCAAAGCGATGTCATTTCTGGGTGATATCAAACGGTCATCTGATCTTATGCTGGCACAACAGGTCATAAGGCCCTAATTACACTAATCACATTTGAGGCGACTCTTAAACTGCGCTGCTGGCACGACCCTCGACCGAGTCTTCATTATTCCATGTCACCTACGTTTATCCTCATCGGCCCAGAGGCTGATTCTAACACAAGACCTTTTGTGTTTGGTATTAGAGTCCATGGCGAAGTGCTCAGAGAGAGACTGAGGGCATTGTCGAGGAGAAAAAGGGTGAATATGTGGCACTGTGCGAGAATGGGGTGCAAAAAATAAAAATCTGTATGATGGGTTACCTTCATGAAATGCTGTGATTTTAAAATATAGACATTAAAGTGCCCCTATTATGCCATTTTTTTAAATATGATCTTTCATGCAGTGTTTCATGCAGCTGTATGTGAGGATAAAAGTTGTGATGCCAACAGTGCACGATAAATGAAGTTATTGTCTATCAAAAAAAACATCATCCGCAATTCGAATCTTTCTCTGTTACCGATCCATGTCACTAAGTGACACATTTGCATAAAGTCCGCCCATTTACTCTTCCTCAAGTAGTTTCAACCCTGTATGGATTTCTTTGTTCTGCTGAACACAAAGAAAGATATTTTGAAGAGTGTTTTATGGGAAGTTTAGGGGAAAAAATACTATTGAAGTCAATGGTGACCCAAAACAGCCCGGTTACAAACTTTCTTCAAAATATATTCCTTTGTGTTCGGCAGAACAAAGACATTCATACAGATTTGAAACTACTTGAGGTTGAGTAAATGATGACAGAATTTTAATTTTTAGGTGAACTATTTTTATAATACATATAAATGCATATTTCCTATGTATGTTCGTAGATAGATAGACAGTCAAATAAAATACAGGTATAGTTACGCATATATATATATACACATACATGCATGTATATATTTAAGAAAAATATGTTATATGAAATATATTTATTTGTAATATAAATATCTACATGTAAATACTTGCTAATATTTTAAAATATATACTGTATGTGTGTGTATTCATATATACATGATAATTATACAAAGTAAACACATATATATTATGTAAACAAAAACTTTTATATTCATAAAACTTTTTTAATGTAAATATATTTATTTAATATATTAATAAAATATTTATGTATGCATAATAAATAAACATAGTCTTTACTGTGTCAAAAAAAAAAGTTTTTGACAGCACTTAAACACACACACACATATAAATATATATGTACTTTTTATATAATTGATATCGTATTTTTATATAATATATGTAAATGTACAATAATGTGAAACATAAGCTAAAAATATATATTTTTTTATAACATGTCTTTTCAACAGGTTAATGATTTTACTGGTTGGTTGGTATCAAGAAGGTCAGTACCTTAAAGGTAAACTAAATATTTAATCCATTGAATGGTTCTTTTCATGCTGTTAATCTAACGCATCAGCTCATAGTTTATCTTACACAAGATTTATTCATATTTGAAAGTAACGGGACACCAAACTGTAGCGGGAGAACACAGTGTGTCATGCGTGTTTCGTGAGGTTAGAGACGCATCCCAGAGTTTAAAAACAGATATATATGAGCGGTTCCAGGCTTTGTTTGAAGGCACTAATAGAGCAAGCCGGTTTGGAAGGCAGCACGTGTGCGCTTTCGCCTCATCACAATGAAACAGACCTAACTTCTGTGCGTAGAAAACTAGAGCGTGACTGCCACATTTGAATATGAAATAGCCAAAGATTTCTGTTTCAGACACCTTGTACATTGTGCAAACAAAGCCACCAATTCCGGGGAAGAAAGACGAGTGAATTTAAAGCAGGCCTTTGTCGTTGTTTATAACTGTGTTGTCTTTGTTCCCATTTTTCCTCTGCAGGCAAAAGAATGGGCTGAAATATTTTTAAACAGTAATTACCTGGCCGGGATCCGACAGAGGGGGATTAATGGAGGAACGTGGAGCATCAGGTTCCAGAGATGTGTGCTGGAAGGTACGATGAGGGAGAGACGCGCTTCTCCGTCACACACGGGAAATGAGGAAACGGCAGATTTCTGATGTCGAGCTGTTTCTGTTCTTTTCCACCAGCACAAGTCATCAGCTCACGCCAAGCCCTTCACGAACCAACAGGAGCCATTGAGTCTTTCAAATCCAGTCTGGGAGAGGTTTCAGCATTTTCTTTTTTCTTCGTTTTAAAAACCCTTTCTTTCGTTTTTTTTTGTGGTGCTTAAATGAACTATATTTGGTGCTAGTTAACTCTCACTGTACAGTATGTAAAAGTTAGTTGTAAGAGGCAAGCAACTACATATGAGGTATACTTTTTCCTCAATATTATGGAAGCTCATTTCCACCAAAGATGATTTATTTATCCTTTTTATCTGTATCTGTTGACTTTTTTTTCTAAGAATTGAGATACAAAATAAAAGTCCAACTCTGAGGGGAAAGAAAAGCTGTTTTCTTAAAATTGCATTACTGTATAAACTATAAACTTCTACGAAATCTAAAAATCACGCAGTTCTGAGAGAGAAGTTCGAAATACAAGAAATTAGAGATATGTGGCAATTAATGTTTTTATTTTTAATTCTGGGACGGAAACAGGCTTCCATAGAAAAATGTTGATTCATGTACGTGCTCTAAATGAAGTCAGAATCTTAATAAAGTTTATACTACGGGGCCGTTGAATGCTTGAATCTCATTGGCTGACGAACGTTCTGAGGTGTGCAATTATTTTCAGGGAAACGCACAGCGAACGTAGTTCCAGGCAGCTCTCT